>APFE030074715.1:24123-35092 GCA_000404065.3 Pinus taeda
AAAAAAAAAAACTTATTAAAATATAGCTTCTCTATTATTATTAGCATTACTACTACTAAACAATAATAGAAATATGTAATATATATATATATGTCATGAAACATCACATTTTATATTGGAGATTTTTAATTTGTAAATATGTTTTATTACAATACTATGAGTTAATATTATGGCTTATCAATACCACATGTCCAAAAAATAGTAAATTAGTTCATATAACATTTTCTCATATAACTTTTTTCTAATTAATTAATTTAATTAAAAAGCTAAAAAAACCTAACTTTAGAATATAAGTCTCAACATTTGATTTATATATTACTATTAATACTATAACATGTTCTCAAAACTTTCTTGATTAAAATGTAAATGAAATTTACATTAAACCAATTTAAATATAAATGAAATTTGATACTCACAAAGGCCTGTAAGAAAGTGCTATCCAATACATGTAGACTTGACATTCTGCAAAGGAGATAAATTGTTTAAGTATTGTTTAAACACTTGAAGAAATGAATCTCGATACATAATACAACTAAATAACATGAGACAATACTATTTACATATTGTTTAAACACTTCAGTAAATGAATATGGATACATAATACAACTAAATAACATGAGACAATGTTGGTTACACATAACACAACTAAATAACATCATACAAAATGAGAAAGGAGTGCTATCAAATCAGGGCTAATAGTTGACGGATATTTGTCGAATGTCAATTCATCTGAGATCTTGTGAAATAAACCATCATAAACTACTTGTAGAATTTTGTCTTACCTTGATGTCATTTTGTACATGAGGTGGATGCATGTTTTATGTTTACTTTGCTCGAAATGGCTCTTCCATCCACTTTGAACATGATCAATGGTAAGTCAATCTCCATGGTTGAGTTGATATGATGCTTTTCGAGCTATTGCTATATGACAGTGAATAATGAGCTCATCATATATTATTATTGTTTTCATTGCATAGTTTGGTAATGAGGCCTACCATTTTTTGTGATATTAGTTGACGGTTATGTAGGAAGAAGATTGCAGACGAAAAGGGTGCAGAAGTTGTGCTGCAAATGATTGAATCGTAGCATGAGAAGTTGTGAAATAACTAGGAATTCATAGATAATGAGCTAAAGAAATGTAATAATTTCAATCATCAAAATGGCAATGGTGGGAAAGGGAACTATGAGAAGCCACATAACTAGTCAAAGTAATGGTGTTAATCTAGAAGTCTATCATGGAGACATGGAGGCTCAAGAAGTGTCTCTTAAAGAGTAATTTGGATTAGAGTGAGGCATGGAGGAGGATTCTAGCTCTAAGCTAATAATTACATAATGGTGGGAGAAGAGGCTGAAAATGGAAAAGGAAATAATTTCCTAGGTAATGAGAAGGAAATTTATCAAAAGTTTCTGAGTGGAACCACTGAAATGTACATAATGTGTAGATTTTTTCTATCAGAAGTAGTTTGAGAGTAAGGATGGAGGACCAACACATCCAATTACACATGACTAAAAGAAGGAAGGAGAAGAAGAGTGAAGATGTTATTTTTTCTCGGAGCCACGTACATAATCACTTGAGGGTAGGATAAAATAAGGTAAAAATAAGAGTCAAATCCTCTATATTAGTTAGGATCTTAAGATATTTTAATTGAAAACCTCTAGCTATATGTGATTTGAGTGATTTAATTTGGACTTAGATTAGGTTTCCTTAGTGAAAAATAATAAATTTATCAAGACAATAATATAGTTTTAATGATAACCAATGACTATATGTGACCTAGGCAATTAAATTAAGGTTTAGATTAGGTTTCATTAACAAATTAACAAAGTAAAATAAACCAACTACCTAAGATTGCTTACTTGGTAATTTCATTAGCCAGCTGAAAGCCCTAATGTTTGGGAAGGAAAGAGAAGAAGGAACGAAACTCACATGGTACTCTTTAGTATAATGGAGAGTCATGATAGTCTTCAAAGAGTGATCCACACATTCGAAGATAAATAATAAACCGTGCAAATAGATAGACTTGGTTTTGTTAGAGAGGATAATACCCCTCTCTCTCTCTCTGCACACACACACACGTTTAAGATAAATAATAAAGCATGTAAAATAGGTGGGTATAGTTCATTAGAGGGGATGACCTCTCACTTTCCCTAGCTATGATAGAAGCTTTGTAGAAGTTTTAGGGTATAAAATTTCAAAGTATGATTAAATGTATGTAAGTGATGATTCCCTATAACTAACCACTCAAACCTACAATTTTAGAACTAAACTACCTAAATAAGTCCCTTTAGAGATGCATAGAGAGATTAAAGATGACATGCTACTAGCCTTATGGGCTTGAGAGAGGTGGATTGAGGTCAGTAACTAAGTCAATTGTATACTTGTAACTTGGTTTTTTCAAAGACAAGAAAGTTCAAGAATCAAATAGTAGAAGAGATACTCAAAGGAGGTATGGAAGGGTATAAATATGTGAAAGATGTAAGAGAGCATATTAGTCGTTAGACTACCTAATTCACATGAAAAATTATATCACACTATTATACAATTTTGCATAGTGCTATCATGGGGTTTGAGTCCCAAAACTAATCATTGTTACATGATTTGCAAATTTACAACTGCAATATGCATATACATGTTATGGATAGCACCAAAAGATTGATAAGGTTAGGGATTTGAACTATATTGGCTCTTTAAATAAAAAAGCCAAATTAATTCAAAATATTGTAAATCTGAATTAAAAGAAACTACACAATAAACCCAAATTAAGAATTTCCACAACTAAATTTATAAAATTAAGAAATTTCCAAAACAAATATTATGAGGTATCAAAACTAATCATACTAGCAACGACCGAAACCTAAAATATTCGTGAAAATACTAGACATTCTAGTAAAGTTCCCGCTCCTATGTCTGAGCTAGAGTAATAAAAAGAGAATATGGAAATATGATCCATCATATGTTAGTAAAGGCATCAATCCATGGGTTATTTACCGAAGTGACGCATAAGTAAATTGCACACGACGCTACTTATATAAATATTGAAGTACAAGTTTCAACCGCGACAGAATTATATTCCTACATTAGTTCCTTATTACTTGGAATTGACATATTTCCATAATAAAATTGTATGGAATTGACATATTTCCCATCAATTTGAATTCGCATATCTTATAATTTGAAGTTAGTACCCGATATCATTGCAACAACGCCCGAGCAGTTAAAAGATGTTTCTGCTATTTCTGATATTTCTGGAGCATTAGATTTACAAAAAGCTGAGATCTGTCGTCGGGATGAGAGGGCCAGATAACGGGATTCGTATTGTAGATTTGGGGATGTTCAATAACGGGATGAATACTCTTCTCGCAGTAGACACCATTGTCAGAGCAGTGGACATTGTGAGAGCAGTTGAATTGGAATTAAGTTTGATTAACCACTGCTTGGATCTGCCAGAGTTCCAGGTATACTTTGCTTCAGATGTTGCCTCTATTCAAAGGCGCAGATCGAATGACAGCAGCAGAGCGCGCTGAAGATAAGCCTGCCGCCACTACATCTTACTTCGCATCACCAGTGTCGAGATCGTAATAGGGACGCCTTTTCCTCACGGCAATCCCTCCAACAGTGTATATCACTCACTAGCGAGAGACTGTTGGAGGAGTGGTAGAAATGGAGGGATTGCCGTGGGAAAAGCGTCTGTAGTGCTCGGTGCCCAGCAGCTCTGTAAATTGCAGTTGGAGAAGAACAGATGCAGCTGGAAGATCAAAGCAGGCATGTAAATTGCATCACAAATATGTTATTATTCTTTATGCTTTTTGTCCTAAAATTATAAATCCCAAGTTAGGGTTCGTTGGTTTTTCTGGTTGGCCAATATCAAGAGAACAAGCTCCGCTCAGAACGTTGCAAGGCTACCATTAGGAAGATTGCTGAGCAAGTCGAAGCAGAGACAGAGCGATGGTGTGAAATGCAAGAGCTATTACATACATAGCCAATAATTTATATTTATATATATACACACACATAGCCAATGAACAATAGATTTAATATTTTAAAGAAAAATAATAAAACATGCAAGTATATAGAGGGGATGCCATCTCATCTTGTTTAAGCTATGATAGAAGTTTTGTTGAAGTTTTAGGGGTGAATTTTTAAAGTATCAATCGAATTAGGTAAATAATGATGTTTTATGATGAACTAATTAACTATACAAGATTAGAACAAAGTTAGTTAAAGAAGTGTCTATAGAGATCGGTAGAGCCATCAGAGATAATCTGCGACTAGTTTTATAGGTTTGAGAGAGGAGGAATGATATTAATAATGAATTTTATTGTATACTTGTAAATTATTTTTTTGGAAGACAAGAGATGTTCAAGAATCAAATAATGAAAGAGACACTCTAAAGAGGAATAGAAGGGTATAGTTATGTGAAAGATGTAACAGAGTAGATTATTTATTGGAGTGCAGATTTCATATGGAAATATTATATCACACTCCACAGCCTTGTACCATGGGTTTTACATGATGGTATCATAAGTTATGAAGTCCAAAATGAATCTTTATTACATGACTTAGATAATACTCTACATTCTAGGGAGGTAATATGGTGAAAGATACTGTAGAAATGTGATTTAACATCTTAAAGTAGTAATTGAGAGACATTATATTATCAATAGATAAATTACATATGAACATGACACATAAGTAAAATACAATAAGAACTTCTTGGATACCTAAATATCCAAATACAAATTTTAAATATTACACATTTACTTGGATTGACATATCTCCAATATTAAAATTATATGAATAAATTACAATATTATTTTTATCATTCTTTTTTTAACATATATTTATTATACTTAAATCTCATCAAACAATTTATTATATCATCCTAATATAATAAAAAGAACGTCCATTCTAAAAATGTAAAATCCATATAATATTTAAAATATTAATAACAATAAAATTCCTTTACACTACAAATATAATCTTTTTTATTATCAGTTTTTAATAAATAACTTAGAGATTTTGTAATTAATTTCTTTTCATTAAAAGATTTTTAATATATATATTTGAATTTTTGATAAAATAATTTTAGAGTTTGATTTCTAGAAAGTCCTAACTGAAATCTTTCTCAAGAAAAGTGTAAACGAAATGAATTCATATTTTTTACTTTTAAATTTTATTTAATAAATAAACTTACTTTTTAATAAAAATATTTTAATTAATCTTATAAATATATTTTAGTTAAAAACATTTTGTAATATTTAAATACAATTTTTATAAATTATTGGATAAAATTTCATGAATAAAAATAAAAATAAAGCCTATCTAACGAAACATGCACATCACGAAAACCTTAGAATAAAAAACTGAACCCATTACTGACAGTTAGATGAATACCTGCAAAAACTCGACTCATCTGAAACGTTGAGAAATAATCTGAGACAACATTGGATATGTATAATACAACTAAATGACAAAATGTGACAGGAGGGATATGAAACCATTGCTGAGAGTTGATGGACATTTGTAAAAACCCAACTCATCTGGAAAGTTGTGAAATAAACGATATACATATAAGGACAACCGCCATAAAATACTTGCAGAGTTTTGTCTTCCCTTACTGTCGTTTTGTACATGAATTGGATACACGTTTAATTACGTTCAGTGTCTTTGCAATGTGTTTTGGGCATTTGGTTCATATTCATTTATAACAGATTGAATGATATATTATCATTGTTTTCATTGCATGGCTTGGTAATGAGGCCGAGAGTTCTCTGTGATGTGCGTTGACCAGAATTCTCTCCTTTCTGGTCGGGAAGGAAGAAAAATGGGCACTAAGTCGTGCTGCAAATGGCCCTGCAGAAAGAGATCAAGGCATTGCCGAATAACGTGGAAGTTGGGCTATATCATAAAATTATGGTGTATCTCTATATTGTAGTTAGAAATAATTAATTCTTACTTGTCTATTGTTGTAATTATGGTTGTAATTTTCTATTTGAGGAGTTTATTCCTACATAATAGGAATTTAGTTTATCCTTAGTTTAGTGTGTGGTTGAGAGAATCTCTCAACCACACTATTGTACGTCTAAGATAGGATTCCTATCTTGAGACTATTGATTGTATAAATATGTATAATCTTCTCATTCACAAGATAATATAGAATATATTGTTGTGTGATATTTTATCTTGGTATCAGAGCTTCAGAGCCCTGTAAGGGCCTCTGGCCCTTCTTGGGCATAGAGAAATAAATTACTGAGTGTGTATAGCTTTATTAATTTTTTTTTTTTTTTGTCCATCAGAAAGTAGTTCTAGTTCGTGGATCTGCTCATGAAGTTTGGATCTGTTTCTGGTGAGGAGTTTTGTAACGCCGGAGGTTGGAAATTACAACAATGTCATGGAGAGCTGCAGATGCGTCCTGGTGGTCATGGAGAGCTACCAAGAAGTTGAGTTGCGGTGCAACGTTGGTATGTTGGTTTCATGTCTGATTTGAGCATTGGATCCCGTAGTTGGTCATTGTTTAGGAACGCGCACAAAAACTCGTTCATTGGTAGCTTGAACCCCTATGAGTGTTGTTGCAACAAGGCCGAAGTGGTGCCTTGAATAGTTTCCGTGAGTGTGTTGAGCTGTGCAACTTTCCACTTTGGATAGACTGCGTGAAGCATAACTGGTGGTGCAGTTGAAAGGGTTGTTTGCTCACTGCATTTGGGGATATGCTACCTTTGGAAAAGAGGTGTGAACTAGATTGGATTAGGCCTGCAAGTTTGTCCTAGTGTTTTTGAAAGCAAGCCTGTGGAGAGCCCACCGTAAGGCAGAAACCGAGTTTTCTAGGTGTTTACAGATGTTGGTTTCCTGGAATATTTAAAGAGATTGATCAGGATCCTTGTTTGATTGGATCGACCGGAGAAGGAGAGTCAAATGCTGCTAGACTCTTCTGGTGAGTGCTGACGGGGAGACTCTTGTGAGTGCGAAGTGGAAGCCTGAAGGTTCCGTCTCTTTCACAACCTCAGGAGAAAATACCCCCTTCTGCCACAAACGGGTTGCCGGACGAGCAGACTACCTCACCCTCTCGGTCATTCAAGCTGCGGAACCAGAGCTTGAACAATGTGAGGCTAAGGAAAATCTTCGACGCCTTCGACAGTAACACTGACGGGCAAATCTCTGTTGGAGAACCTGGGGTTACCTATCCCACTGCCCGATTTGGAACCGACGATTCGCGGCTTCTTACGGGAGGGGGCTGATAGACTAGATTTTGATGGGTTCGCTGCCCTACACTGTCCGGTAGGAGATCAGCGCTGCGGCTATGACGCCCCGGCGACGTGGAAAGGAATGAATCTGATTCGTGTGAAGAGCATAGAAAAGGGATGGGATTTGAAGGGGGGAGAGCTCACCCCGATCTGGAAGGGTGGTTGCATCATTCATGCTATTTTCCTCGATCGGATCAAGAAGGCCTATGACAAGAATCCAGATCTGTTTAGTCTGTTGGCTAATCCTGAATTTGCAAAGGAAATGATTGAGAGACACTCAACATGGCAGTGCTCTGTGGAGATTTGCATGCAGATTTGTGGAGATTTGAGTGCTTGGTGGAGATGTGCATGCTTGAGGTAACCTAGTGATCGATCTACATGCTTGTTGGATTGGTTTGTGGTTGTTGTCGAAACTTGCGTTGCTGCATACCTGCAGATTGAGGTATGCTTCGGTGAAGATCGCATCTGTGTGGAAAGCTTTCAATCCGTTCCCCTTTGGGTCCAGTCTTGACCTGGGCCACTTTCTTGGATTTGGGTCAAGGCCGAGCCGACTAGTAATTTGCCACTGCTTCATCGAGTATTGAGTGGAAGAAGTATATGCAGCAAACTGAGATGAGTGACCTTCATTGGCCAGATCCCTGTGCGCGTTGTATGCTTTGGTTTTGCTGTAGGAATTGGCAGTGAAGGACTCATTCTCTGGTTTTAATTGAGTTAGTAGGACCAGTATTTTCACATGTTCCCCTTCAGTTGATGGAGAACTCAGCCCCGAGACTCAAGATCCCCGGGCCTCATAGGAATGGATCATGTAGATTCAGGGCAAAGACATCATTACATTGCTAAAGTTCTTTTGGCTACCTGTCTTACCATTCTTTGTATTATTACTCTGAGACATTCATCTGGTTTTAATGGTTCAGATGTGTTCTCTAGGTATGATTCGGGGGTCACTCATGTGCTAGTAACAGGTGGTGCTGGTTATATTGGTTCACCTATTGTTTTTTGACTTCTAAAGGATTCCTACAGAGTAACCATTGTGGATAATCTTTCACGGGGAAATCTAGGGGCTGTAAAAGTTTCTTAAAGAGCAATTTCTAGAACAGGGAAGGCATAAAAAAATCTGCATCTCTATTTGTGGTTATGACAGGAAGCATGAATCTGGTGCTTTCTTATGGTGCGGCAGGGGTTTTGAACTTTTTCTCTCAGTCTATGGTTTTCTTTTGGCTGTTGTACTATCTTATTACATCGGAATTTGGTGGACTGATGGATCATGTGTTGGATATGTTGCCCATTTCGAATGTAATGCGGAGCCGAGGCGCAAAAGTTCTCAACCATGCCGTGAGTAGTGTGCTGTTGGCCACTGTCAAAATTGCTATCTTTCAGGCGGCTGTGCATGGAGAAGAAAGTAGCATGGGTAAATTTTTTATTTTTTCTTTTGGTGAGCTATTGGTGTGTGTGGATCTCCTCAACGATCATGATGCCTTGCTACTATGCCAGTCTGCTGCGTGGTTCACTAGTATGTTTGGTGCAGATCAAAAGTGTTGCCATGGTGTCATGTTGTATATTGTTTTAAGAATGATCATGAATGTTCTACTACCAGATACGATGATGACATGACAATGAAAATGGCATCAAAGAATAGTGGTTGGAGTTGCATGATGATCATGTTTGTGTGATCACGGGAGTAGATTGTGATGGAAAGTTACGAGCATGAGGCAACATGTTTGAGAGCAGTGACTAGCCTTGATACTGTAGATGAGGTGGCATTGTTTTGCCAAGGGAGTAGATATTGAAACGCAACAGAGGAATGGACCATAGAGTCCTGGATTATTATTTTGAAGGGAAAATTATGTTCTCTTGTTATGGTTGTGTTCCTATCTTTGGATCATCGGTGTTTGAGTGCACTGCATTGAGTCTAGGTGAAAGGTCGTCAATCCGTTTCTTTATCAGTAGACCCCTCACAGGTATCATTGGTGAAAAATAGTTGCTGTTATGTTTGGGAAATAATCATCTTTGGGCGGAGATAGAGAAATTAAATTTGAAGAGTTTATATTGTATTTTCTTGGAAGCATGTTTAAATATTATTGAGCCTTATTGAGCCTAGCTAACTCAATGTAGGCAAAGTTATTTTGTTAGAATTTGAAACTCTAACGAATGACAGGTTAAGCATGGAGTTCGAAGAAGTTATTTAGACAAGGATGCCCAAGATGTGAACAATGAACACATGAGGAAAAGAAGCAGTGACAACATTTATGGTGGACAACAAAATAGATAGTTGTTTGAGTTAGTGTGGTTTGTGGAATAGACTCCCTAGCATGTTGTAATAGTTATTGTATGTACCCAGAAACTCCAAAATGTGGAATGAAATGTAAGTTTTAAAGGCATCTCAAAGTTCGTGGTGATATCAAAACCACTTTGTAATGGTTTATGGTCAGCCTGAAACCATCTTTTATCACTGTAAAGTGATGGTTTGTGGTGATTCAGAAACCACATACAGAGCCTTAATGGCTACAGGACTTGCCCAGTGGTGGCACATTTAAGTTCTGGATTTTCCCGGTGGTGGCAAATTAGACTTGCCCAGGCTGGCATATTGAAGTTGGCGGATTTTCCTGATTGTGGTAGATCAGACTTGCCTGGTGGTGGCATATTGCCTGAGTGGATAACGTGTACATGAGAGCTTTGTGCCTGTAGGAGTGGGTGGATGGCAGTAACACCTGGCTCACAGTTTCAGATATTGATGTGTCTGAGCACAAGAGGGTCGGCGCACTTTTCTATCTGACAGTTGCGTCGAAAGGCGGAATCAGCGCAACTGTTTGCGATTGTTATTTGGACATGAATATTTGGCTTAGAAAGGCACTGATCTCTCTTTGTTTTTGGAAGTTCCGTACATGCAATTCGCCTGATGGTGGTGGATTTGACTATAATAACAAGTATTCATTAAGGGGGGGAGTTAGAAATAATTAATTCCTACTTGTCTATGGTTGTAATTCTCCATTTGAGGAGTTTATTCCTACATAATAGGAATTTAGTTTCCCCTAGTTTAGTGTGTGGTTGAGAGAATCTCTCAACCACACTACTATACGTCTAAGGTAGGATTCTTATCTTGAGACTATTGATTGTATAAATATGTATAATTTCCTCATTCACAAGATAATATAGAATATATTGCTGTGTGATATTTTATCTATTGTTTATATAATAATGGTTATGTACTTGGCTGGGAGAAGAGGCTCTAAGGGATGGCGCGCATGCATAAGGGTCTCGGTTAAGGATCTCGTAGGACGACTACAGAACGACGCAGCTAGGGTTATGTGCACTGTTTCTCACCGTTACAGTTTCGGTACTAGAGCTACTGTTACAGCTCTCCCATTGGAATCTACACCGGTCACTTTCGGTCGTCGCTCAGGAGATAGTTATGGCTGACTATATGGAGCAGGAGGCGGTGGACTACTCGGAAGATCCATCGCCGGGAAAGCCTATTTTCGGAAACCCTAGTTTCACATCCCTCGCACTGTTTTCTCATCCGGATCTGCAGCAGCACCCTCCATCTGACTCACTGGTCGTTCATCGCACATCCCTGCTATCTGACGCCTCTATTCCCATTGAGTCTCCGCAGTTTGAAGTCTCCCCACTCTCGCCAAGCTCTCTGCATTTCTTGGCCACTCATACGTCGCCTTCGCCTTCATTTGACCCGCTCGTACACCCTCTTCTTTCGGTTCCATCGCCCCCCCCC
>APFE030074715.1:35284-57764 GCA_000404065.3 Pinus taeda
CCCCCTACATCACAACCCTCATCATTGGGCGTCTGGCCCTCAGGCTGTTTTGAAACCCCGGCAGTCAGATTCAAGCACGCGAAGCCTCCTTCCTCGGAAGGTATTACAAATCCCCTAGTCGACCATCCATCTGCTCCGCATACCTGCAAAAAGAAGATCAAGTGCGTGAAGGCAACGGGGAAGGACATCACCATCAAGTTCGACGAAACAAAACCTCTGGGAGACCTCATGGACATTGCAAATATGGTTCTGGTAGGGCATGTTAGGGGAAGGACATACTCTGTTAAGCAACTCAATCAATGGGTAAAGGAGATCTGGGGCGGGGTCTTATTTGATTTTCCTACGGTCCATGTCCTCCCCAGAGGATGGTTCTCTTTTCACTTCTCCAAGGAAAGTCACACAAATCTGGTTTTGGGCAGATACTGGCATATTGAAATGGCCCTGGCCCTCCTCAGGAGATGGAGCCCTCTATTTGATCTAGAACGTGAACAGATTGGAGCTGGACCGATTTGGGTGCGTTTACCAGGTCTCCCCCTGCCATTTTGGGCCGAAGAAGTCTTCATCAGGATCGAAAATACTCTGGGGACCTATCTGGATTATGATCGCACGTACATTGAATCCGGAACCGAACCCTAGCATGGATATTGGTCCATCTTGACACTCGAGACGGACTCGAGGAACAGATCACACTATAGTGGGGTAGATGTATCAGAATTCAGATCCTTGACTATGAAGGAGTCCCCTTCCACTGCAGATGATGTCACAAAGTTGGCCACCTCGCGAAGGAATGTACACTCAACAAGAAAGTGGAAGAATATCCGAGGGTCACTCCGGTCTCCACCAGAACGGCATCTCCTATCATCTCTCGACCTTCCTCTTCGGGACTGCCCACAGCGACCACCTCTCCTGCAAACGATCTGGGGCTTCGGAAACCCTCACCGCCAAAGACCAGGGCTCGTTCGGCAGCAGAAGCTGGTATGGTCTTGGATGCCCCTACCCCCCCTTTGCACTCTTCTTTTGATGATATTAAGGTTAGTGCATCCATCTCTCAGACTTCTCTGGCTCACTGTGCATTATCATCCTCTCCTCTAATTAGCACCACTGACCCCATCATTTCCACCTCCACCCTCTCGACTGGTCCCTCCCTGCCCCCTCGAGATCACTCTCCTCCTCATCCTTATTTCCTCCGATCTAGATCACTCGTCCATGAGCCTCCCACATGTCGTTCGGGCCTGTGCATTGCTGCACCAGAAGGTGGTTCCATCACTACCAAAGGTAGAAAATCCCACCTCTCAAAGACTATCAGACAAGCCGAGGCAGAGGTTGTATCCGACAAACAATCTACCATCGACGGGGTCCTTAGAGCAGGCCACACTCCGAGAGGTGTTCCCCCATGAAGTGCCTTTCTTTCAACTACATAGGATTGGCTAGTTCCTCCAAGAAACTAGCCATGAAGAGGCTCATCGAATCAGAGCCTATCGATATTATCATGCTCCAAGAAACCCTTTGTTCTGCTGATCAGATTACTCAAGCCTTGCAAGCAATTACCCCTGGCTGGTCCTACTCTACCATTGATGTCGTGGGCCGATCTGGAGGACTGGCCATTGGTATTAACCCTCGCACTATCAAGGTGGACTCGACTTGGAGAGGATCGGGATTTCTGGGGCTTGACATATTCTCCGCGGATCTTGGTATGAACCTTCGCATTGTCAATGTCTATGCTCCCTGCTCACAGAGGGAAACATTCTGCCAGCATCTGCTCAATCTTACCATAATGAATGAAGATCGAGTGGTCATTGGGGGAGACCTAAATTTCTCTTTGGGTTTCAGGGAATCTTGGGGTTCTGCTGCTCAAATTGATCCCATTACAGACTACATGACCAACCTGCGCGCCCAAACAAATTTCATGGATATTCCCATGCAGAAAGTTCTTCCCACTTGGAGGAACAGGAGGGTCGGGGATGCTGCCCTGGCTCGTAGACTTGACAGATTTCTCATGAAGGATTCACTCCACCAGCAACTGCATCACTACAAACAATGGGTTGGCTCGGGGGGTTGCTCGGATCATACGCCAATATACCTGGAGATTCGGGGTCCTTTCAAGAAGCCCAAGGCACCCTTCAAATTTAACCACACCTGGCTGAAGGATCCATCATATGTCAAGATGATTACCGACTACTGGACTACTCATCCCATCGAAAATTCAGAATCTCTGGCTAAAGGGTTCTGCAGGAATCTCTCGGAAATTAAACACATATCTATTATTTGGGCAAAGGAGAAACAGGCACATGACACTGCCCAACTTTCCCATATTGAAGAGGAGATATTCTGTCTTACTAAAGAAAGGGGGTTGGGGTTCTTAACAGCAGCAGATAAATGTAGGCTCATCGATTTGGAGAATCAAAAAACAAAGATACTAAAAGAAAAAGAGGAGTCCACAAGACTGAGGAGTAGGGATTTATGGATACAAGCCGGGGATGCAAACATGAAATTCTTCCACATTTTTTCCAAGAGCAGAAAAATATCAAACACCATCTGGAAGCTACCTACCCCTGATGGACAAATCGCAGATATCTTTAATAAGCTTGCTCATCTAGGAATTTCACACTTCAGGGAGCTATACAAGTGCCCCCGGGAAGTCAATCTGCCTGATATCATTAATGTGGCAAACCATTTTCCGAGATTCGTGGAGGTAGACGATGTGGGGGAACTAAATAGTCCAGTGTCGATAGAGGAGTTGGAAGGAGTACTGAAGTGGTTCAAAAAGGATAAGAGCCCAGGTTTGGATGGATGGACTATCAAATTTTACTTAGCGTTCTTCGATGTTCTAGGACAGGATTTTCTGGGTGTGATCGAGGAGAGCAGGACCACTGGAACCATATACCATGCTACCAACTCTACCTTCATTGCTCTCATCCCTAAATCTGACACTCATGAATCTTTCGATGATTACCGACCTATATCCCTATGCAACTGCCTCTTCAAAATCATCTCCAAAACTATTGCTAATCGTCTTAGACCTATCCTCTCCAGATCCATCGCCCCTCAACAATTTGCTTTCCTTGAATCTAGGAAGATCCACGAAGCTATTGGACTGGCCCAAGAAGCCATACACTCCATTTGGTCCAAGCACCTAAAAGCCATCCTTCTCAAGATTGACCTCTCTAAGGCATTTGACCGGGTTAGTTGGCTCTTTATCAAGATGATCCTTATACACCTGGGTTTCCCACATGCCTACATCTCTTGGAGCATGTCCTGCATCACCTCTCCTACATTCAGCATCCTCATTAATGGCTCAGCCTCCCCCTTTTTCCACTCCAAAAGAGGACTGAGACAGGGCTGCCCCCTATCCCCCCTACTCTTCCTCTTGGTCATGGAAGGGCTTAGTCGTCTCATGGAATCTGCTAAGCGATCTGGAGATATCCGGGGCCTTTGCATATCCGATCTATGTTCCCTCACGCACCTACTCTTCATAGACAATGTTCTCATTCTCCTTGATGGCAGTGTGCGAGACTCGAGGAATTTCACAAAGGTCTTGAAACTATTCTCTACTGCTACTGGTATGCTTCCTAATCAGATGAAATCTACCATTACCTGCACCCACACTTCGGTTCAGGAATCCCAACTTTCTCTACAGGCATTCCCCTATAATGTCCTCCCTCTAGATAGAGGACTCAAATATCTGGGATTCAGACTGAAGCCTACTAGTCAAAGAATAGCCGACTGGGTCTGGTTGGTTGCCAAACTGGAGAAAAGGCTCTCAGGGTGGAGCTACAGATACCTCTCTCGGGCTGGCAGATTGGTGCTCATTAAATCCGTCTTAGAGGCAACCTCGGTTTTCTGGATGGCACTTGCGTGGATACCGAGGAATATACTAGGGCGTCTCCAGCAGATGTGCAAAAGATACCTCTGGAATGGAAACCAGGATAAAAGAATTTTTTCTTGGATCAGCTGGAAGAAGATCACCTTACCCAAAAAATGGGGAGGTTGGGGGCTAAAGGAACTTCCTGACTTCACAATGGCACTGGCAGCCAAGATGGGATGGACCCTATTAACCAGTCAAAACCTCTGGGCACAAGTCTCCTATCATAAATACATCTTGCACTAAACATTATGGACTGGGCTAGGCTACCATCATGGTCATCGGAGGGTGGCTCATCAATCTGGAAGGCCCTGATACACTCCCTTCCCCTCATTCGTGACCATCTTGTATGGAGAATTAATGATGGACTGCAAGGCAGGATTGGTCTTGATCCGTGGATCAACAGCGGGGGCAGACATATTCTCATCCATGACCTCATTACTCACCTACATAATAGGGACATCTGACATTTCGCCCATATTTCTTATCATCTGCGTTCAGATATATTCTCCCAAGCTTGGAAAACGGCCCAGCAACTGGATCTCCCCCCACAGTGGCACCAGGAGTGGCACGATTATACAATTGCATTATCTGAATCCCATATCCGCATTAGGCAGGGTCCCGACGAACTTATCTGGTGCAAGGCGGACAACGGCAATTACGCACCAAAGTTTGGATACCAAGCTCTCATTTCTCACAGAATACTTGATCCTCTGCCCAAGTGGTGGAACATCATCTGGAAGCTCAATGCTCCTCCTCGCTCCAGATTATTCTTTTGGTGTGCACTCAAAGGTATCGTACCTATGGGTGAACATCTTACGCGCAGAGCTATTTATGGCCCCTCCTGGCGCACCTTCTGCAAGGCGGCATCGGAATCCTCGGACCACATATTCCTCCATTGCCCTGCTGTTCACTCTCTCAGGAACAACATTCGTACACATCTGGGAAGCGTGGGGAATTAGACGGCGGAGGACCTCATGGGTGCATGGACAGCCTGGAATCAACATCACCCGGATACAAAACTTCTCAACCTTCCCATCGTGGTAACCTGGTACATATGGCTCGCCAGGAATAAAATGATATTTGAGGATCAGGCTGTAAATTGGCCTCGGACTGAAGCCTCCATCATCGCCGCGTACCAAGATATACCTGATCCCCCACCTTCATGAGCCAGGATGATACAGGCGCCGCCCACCATTGACAAATCAACCCCGTAGGCCTTCTTCGATGGGGCAGATAATCAAACAAGCTGTGGAGGTGGATTTATATTACATATAAATGAGCAACACAGGTTCCTTGCAAAAATGGGACTCGGCAGAGGATCAAATAACTTTGCTGAACTCTCTGCCATACGAAACTTGCTACATTTTGCATTAACTCATCAGCATACAAATCTTAATATTTTTTGGGATTCAATGATAGTTGTTAATTGGATCAATAATGCCTCTAGATGTCATACACATACGCTCAACAACTTATTACATGATGCACTCACTCTCAAAGTAGCTTTTAATCAATTCTCTTGTTTACATATCTACAGAGAACATAACAACGAGGCTGACAAATTATCCAAAGAGGCCTCGCTACTTCCCAGAGGCGAATGGATAATTGTGGAGCAGCAAGGGAATGAAGAACACAGGTTCTACCATAGACCATATATGGATCAGCAAGAACAATGGGACAACAGTCCCGACAGACATCTTTAAATGAATTTTTTGCCCAAATGGCATACTGTACATAATTAGGAATAGTTGATTTATGTGAATGGATCCTGTGCAATCTCGAATAGGCTAAAACAACCAAACGCTTACATGTTTTTTGCTCACTTTTTGAAAATGCTCTGATACTGCACCCTGTGAGGTGGTTTTTGTATGCACATACAACAATGCCAATGGCATCTACTATATGTAATTTTCTAAACTTAATGAAAATTACTGATTTTTCCAGTGGAAAAAAAAATCATGGTTATGTACTTTTCTTAATTATATGCATGCTTATTTTACATATTTTTTAATGTTTTAATTTTATTATCAACTAATTTAGATTTATTTTTACTCCGGATGTACCAAGTGTTGAGGGATCAAATTTTTTCACTCTATGTTAGTTTGCAAGTCAGGATATTAGATCTCTATGCACTTAGTAGATCCATAATAAAGATGAATCTATGGTGGTTTAATTTCCCATTTTAAATAGGCTACATTCCATGTAATAACATGGGTCAATACCATTCGTTCTCAATACATGGGTCAATACCATATGCCATGTTTATTTTAAAAGAATATTAGTATTAGGGCTAAAAATGCTTTTTTTGCATGGTATTAATAATAATTTGGCCCGTAAGCTTCACCTATTTAAAACTTCTTTTTTGATTGTCCATAAATATAAAGTGGATTATGGAGTAAATATATAAAAAAAAAATTATTGATTTATCATACCTCTTGTTTATTTATATTTTTATTTATTTACCATACTTCTTTTATAAATATGTTATTGGCCATGGTATTTAGTCCATGGTATTAAAATGGTATTTGGTCATAGGCTTCATGTAAATAAAACCTATATTTTCAGTTTTGGTAAATATAAAGAGGTTTATGGAGTAAATATAAAAAAATGTTGTATTTATTTACCATACTTCTAGTTTTCTTATATTTTTATTTATTTAACATACTTCGACTTTATTTAAACTATTATTTATTTACCATACCTATTTTTTGAGTGTTGATAAACCTCTTTATATTTTAAATTCATATTGTGTTTATAAATAATAATAATTAGATTGATTTTTAAGTAGGGTGCACATTAGATTAAATGGGTTAAATGTTAAACATTACATGTTAAATGTTTACATTTACTTTTACATTTACATTTACCTTTACATGAGATCTACTCCATTCAGCGCAATAAGTATTAGGTGGCTGATAAGAATTTAACTGCTATGAAATATTTTAAATTTTATCTAGTAATATATACAAATTAAATGTTTAGATTCATCTTCAAAGTGATTATGTCTTTTTTTCCATTCTAATTCAACTGGTTAATTAAAAAAACATCATATTAACCCTAAAGTGAGTCATGCTTTTTGAACATGTAGTATTGATAAGAGATGATATTGGTCCATCCTATTGTAACAAGGGCTACTTACAAATTAAGAATTTTGATAATAAATTGGAGGTAAATCTCCTTGTTTAACAATCTTGTTTAATATTTTTTTTAAATTTATATATGTTTAACTTATATATTAATTATTTTTAAGTAATAATAATAATAATAATAATAATAAAGTTATGATTTAGTTAGTTTTATGTTTTTTTTTTATAATGTGACATATTAATGAGATAAGTGTTTTGATTCTATTTGGATTTTTGTTTTCCATCCATTATTTATATAGTTGATTTAGTCATAGACAATAATTGTGTTTAATTTTTATTTATTATTTAATATGTTGATATATATATCTAATTGGTGATAAGAAAATTCTATAATTTTTATTTGTTTGCTCAAAAAGAAATGAGAGTTCTGTCAAATTAGAATAGTTTTGTTAATTTAAAAGGTCAAGAGGTTCGTAGTGTGAAAAATATTTTGAAAATTAGATGGAGTATGAGTATAAAGTTGACAATCTAAGAAAAAGTGATTTTGATATGAACTCTATTAGGATCACACAAGTGATAAACTCTTTTATCTCATGGCATTTTTGGAATTGACAGATGCCCAATTGCATATGAGGATAATGATAATTAATTTTTATGTTGGAAACACCCATTTTATTCTTAAGGTCAACGCCTCCTTATAATATCTTAGTTTCCTTCCCCCCCCAGGTTTTCTTCACCCCACAATTCTTGAAGTGACAATTTTTACTATTATCTAGATTCTACAAGATGATCTCCTCTTTAATTTCCTAATGGTTGAGCTAAGGTAGAATCAATTTTAGGGAACCTCTTCGAATCCATGTCACATAATTCATTTTATATGTAATAGACCTAATCATATCCATTATTTCAAAGGGGAAAGACACCATTTAATTAGGAGGATAGGGTAGGGAATATTTCCTTTAATTTTGAGGTATAACTTATATAATACTTTTGTATCTATTTAGTCTTTCTCCAGGACTCTTTAGAAATAATACATCACTAAGAATTACATCCATATAAAATAACATGTGTGACAAGAATCTCCAAAAGGATCCTCTTTTATCCTTAATCCAAAGATTTTCCAACTTACAATCATTTTCATGATCATAGTAAGCATACCAACCTCCATTTATCCTTTTCTCGATGCTGTAAATCTAATTGCGCTTATGATGTATGTTGAGTTATATATATTTGCAAGGAACATCCTCCAAGGAGTTGTTGTCATAAATAAAAGTTTTGAGAAAAAATATGAGAGGATTGCTTCTGAAGATCATAATTGTTCCTTTGAAAAGGAACAATATCATCGATATTAAGGAGAAGAGTTATGACCACACCAATCAACATGGGGCCAATAGAACTTGCATATTCTAAACACTCTTCTAGCTTATTGATCTATATGCCCAAAAGGGTAGGGGATAAGGGAAACACTTTCTTGTCGACCCTAATATTACATTTATTTTCTTCCAACGAACCATCATTTCTCCTAAGCTTGGAAATAGTATCGTCATATAGACTTGTCATAGAAATACTAGGAACTATTATCTCTTCTAGCCTTTTCCATATTCTTGCTTTAGGAATGGTGCCAAATTCTTTTTTAAAGTCCACAAAAAAATAGAAGAGATCAATTTTATTATTGAGACATTCCTTTGCAGCAATTATAAAAGTGACAAGATGGTATATAGTTGAATAATATATCTTGAACATAAATTGGCATTTAGCTCTTTCATCATAGATTTCAAATGAAAGACTAGCATTCCTTTCCAAAAAAGAGTGTAGAAATTGAATAAAATGTGGTTAATAATAATGGTCATATCATTAGAAGGAATGCTTATATCACTACTCTTAAACATAGGTACAATAAGGTAGCACCTCTAAGGATTAGATATGTTGTTCCTCCATACAAAATTATAGTGTGTGTGTATATGCAAGATGAGAATAGGTTTTCCCATATTAAAAATTTCAGCTTGGAAACCTTCAATATCCTTATATGTAATATTAGTGATTGTAGAAATTATGGTGTAGATGTGCAAATGATCATGAAGTTTTAATCAAAATCACAAGACACAAACCTACTCTACTGCTTTGCAGAAATTAATTCATAATTTAGAACGAAAATTTCACACATGCAATAAGAAATAACACACATTCATACAATATGTTTCTTGGGGAAGGTAATCTACTAAAAACACGAGTGTTTCCTTACATTAATATGATGAATGGAGATGTATTACAATTTGTTTGCTCGACTCAGGATAACCTGTAAGTGAATAACGTATCTCTCTACTCACTCAAAAGCTTTGGCCAAGACATAGTCATTTTATACCTCTTCTTTTTAGCCCATATTCTGTTGCGTGATTCCTTGAGAAATTAGGCCCATGTTATTTAGCAATTTCTCTAAAATGAATTGTGAAATTCCCAAGCTGGATCACTGGACTGCATACAATAGTTCTACACTTAAGCCTAGTATACAACTGATTTTATACTAACTTGGAATCTCCACCACAACTAGGAAACTCGAATTCTTTACGTGCAATAGATATTTTGAGTTGATTGATGAGTTAACTGGATTATCACTAAATTTGACTGAAGTCCCACTGCTCAACTGAACTTCAACTAGCTCCTCCAACAGTTGGAACTAGTTTAACTGTAAACAACATGAGATAGACGACATTAATTGCTACAAATTACAAATCAGACATGCTTAACTAAACTCTAACTCCTCCAGCTTGAATTTACTGAGCCAAATGGGTGACGTAAATCATGTCACACAAGTTACTTACATCCAACTAGTCTGCTGATCTGGAAATTCAAATTTTCTCAATTTAATCAAGGAAAAAACAAATTGAGAATTTCTTGCAGATGTTTTCAATAGTGATTTTCCAAACCTCGAAATTAATTTCTTCCAGAGAAAATATATCATCTTCTATAGGGGAATTCCAAAGGGTGTCCATGGCATTAGGGGATTCATAGATGTCTTTAAGGTCAATTTTATGGTTCTTCAAGAAAATGAAATGATTTCGTTTATCCTTATGAATAAGAATTTTCCTCCAAACATTTTTAAGGCCAGGCTTATAGAGGTGTAGTAAATTCTCTTTCTTTTTACTTATATTCTATTTTTTCTTTCTTTTAATAAGAACTTTTTACATATTTATCTTATCAAGTTTTAAGGTTTTGAGAGAAGCATCCTTAACCACTTCTGCAACAATTTTACAATCATAATCGTATGAAGGGTTGCTTATAATATTTATTACACTGAGAGGCCTATTCTATAGCCCATTATGATGTAAGAACCCAAGTTGCAAAATTTTCAATAGATATAGCACACTATTAGTGTTATGGTTAAAGTAAAGCTCTAAGAAGCATAAGAACATAGATGGGATACAAAAATGAAACCCTTTATTTATATTATTAGCTGAATAAAATAACACATGCCCATACAATAAGATTGGAACCCCTAAAAATGGCATGCATGGCTACACAACATAAGAAAAAATAAGACACTAAAGCCCACTTGTGAATCCTAAATGGATCCACCACAAAATTGTCAGTGTGGGGTTTTCCTCTTGGGATCAACCTATAACTGGCCACACCAAGTTTTGAATAAAACACAATAAGTTATAAAAACTCAAATGATTCCAATGCATAGCTCCTATCCACTTTTCTAGGCATGATGAACTCTCTAGAAAATATATTTTATTATTTTCCCTTGAAAAATGAAGAAAAACACCATGGGAAAATCCGCAGTAAATATGATGGGTAGATTCTGTCCATTTTGACTATACCCGGAAAAAGGGAATATTACAAATCCTCTCGCCCAAAAAATTCTTCCCTCAAACAATAGACTTCTATCCATAAAAAAAACATCCGATCATTGTTACCAGGATCCCATACAACCCAGTGTGATATTTCGTGCCTCCATGCTAACTAATCTTGAATGGATCTTTCGATACCTATATCCAAAACAATCCTCCAACAAATCCTTCGCTTGATATATTTACCTGGGTCACAATGAAACCTAAGTCCTGGGACCTGTGGGTTATGATACCATCTCACCCATCCATCACAACCCGTGCTTAAGAGCCAAAACTGCAATATGCCCTTGGCTAAGAGTATCCATCAATAAAGCTCCACCTCATAATCTCTTGCTAGTCCATATCATGGGAAGGGTATAAGGCATGAATTCCTATGCATGGAATAAGTCAACCATGTTGATATTGCCTGATGCTCAACTCATGTTGCTCTACCTGATCAACCAAAATGATCCATTTGTAGAATGCTGCTATGTTATCGCCAATCTATAAAGGCGAGTTGGTAGTGTTGCAAGCCTTATCTATATACTTTTGTACAGGGCTGCTCTATAACTCCCAATTGTATTCCTCCTGCTGCCTAGTCAGGGATGTGAGACATTCTTCTATACTAGATAGTTTGGTTGTTGACTTAGCACATACCCCTATGAGCTCCTTAATTTTTTTGTTCTCTTGTAGGATAATGTCTCGTGCTTTCCTAACTCTCCTCTTTCACATAATAAGATCTGTCTTGAAATGTGCAATCTTTCTCTGAAAGTCCTCTATTGTTGATTCTGGTCTCATGCTTAATATCTTAGTACTTTTCTACACCAAATGCGCTATGATCGCCACTTCAACTTAAGACTTTGACTGACTCTCCGGGAATTCTTCATCTTTCACATTATTTCTTTCATTCTACCCTTCATGACCATGCTCAACATGTTGGTTTACCATTATTTGTTCCTTATTTAAATCTCCCTTAATGCCTTCTTCCTGACCTTCTCCACCTGTGTTGAAAATTTGTTGTCCATCCTCTCTGGTTTTCAGACATGGATGCACCGGTGGACTCCTATTTATACTTGGTTTCTCGTACTCTTCATGGATGGACCTATTTCTACAAGAGTCTACCACATCATTAGGAGGAATAACCTCCTTCCTTTCCTCATGCATTTTTTCAAGTTGACTAATTATCCTCAACTTGTCTTGCAAGTTACTTTGTTGCTCACCATAAGTACTTGACTGCACGGATTCTTCAGATGAATCCTCATAGTCCCAAGGAATATCTTTTTGTTTTTTCCTTGTTGTCTCCTTCATTTCATCTAGACATGAATGGTAAGTGCCCAAGATCCCTTGCAAATAAAGCATAGTCATCTCCTTCTTACTTCATTCTTGCTACATGTTTTATTTTCTTTGTTCTTACTTCCTCCTTCAATCCTATTCAGCTCCTTCCTAGTTAGCACAATTATGAGCAACTTTATGTTTTTCATGATCAACTTCTTAACTATATCACAGGTAGTTGGTGATACAATTAATTCCTTTCTCCAAATGATCAACAATTTTTATCTTAGTATCATGCAAATGTTAGCATCTCCTTCCAAAAAGAAGGACATAATTTTTTGCATGCTTGTTTTGATACTGACTGAATGAGTTGATGTGATGTTGGTGTAAATGTTTTGTAACATTTGAAAGATCAGGTCCTCACATTCCGGATTCAACATGATTGTGCCAAAGCTAAACTCTACCATGATTTCTAAGATTTTGTGTGGTTTTGAAAGGTACGAATCATGATTTTGTTCAACCCCTGAAGGGATTCTACTATTAGTTGCAATACCTATCTCATGATATTAATATTGTAAGGAAATAGTGGTGATGTTAAAGTTATAATCCTAATGAGACAAGAAGCAATTGTAACCCTGAATTCTTCACAAGGATTCTCCCAGAGTTTTGGTTGTATAAATACAAGCATGGATGGCTTGAGAGCCTGACTGAGTTTCTTCTATTATAGATGCCCCATCCTAGATAGACTCCTATCTAATTCATCCAACTTATGAAGGTCTATGTCTAGATTTGTTTGTTGCAATTCAGATCCAAGTGTGAAGAGCTTAGCCCCTCTCCCTTGTCCTTGTTTCACTTCCCATGCGTGCTTCGACTACAAAATGACATGGACTGCATTAGGTGCATGAATATCCATCTATAATCACGAGTGCCTAATTGATACACCCACAACTCATGACTTCCCTGCAATTCGAAGGTAATCCTATTTGTCCAATGGATCCACAATAATGCCCAATGGAAATATGTTGTACCTGAATAATTTTATCTGTTAACTATTGCACTATGACCCATCTACAATTGCATATGTTGGGTTGTGTTATATTCTTTCCATGACTAGCCCGTGTAGTTAACCAAGAGGTTAGAAGGGGGGCAGAAACCCCCATTCATTGCGCGATTGTGTTGGTTGGGGGGGGTGGGTCACAGGGGGTCTGAGGGGTGCAAGTAACCCCACTTTATGGGGTCCGTCACAGAACCCTAGAAAATTTTGTTTTTTGGACCGTATATTAGGTTGGGCAGACCTACCTATGGTTTTTTGTATGATTTTCGCACATGGTTTTGGACACAATGGTTTTTGGTCCATGGTTTTGGACGTGATGGTTTTTGGTCCATGGTATAGGATGCTTCAGCTGTATAAATATGTATTGTAACATTGAAAGGAACATAATGAAAAATCAAGGTAGCAGTCCTGGTTTTGGGATCCAAGGGAAAATCTTTATGTATAAGTGTTTTATGTGTTATGATCTCACATTATTATTTTTTGTGTTTAAGAATTCGTATGCAGGTAATTTTTGTATGGGGTTAAAACCTATATTTTGTATCGTAGTTATTTTGGCTTCAAGGGGACGCCTTTGTTACTGAGGGGGTTCGCTTGGGCCTATGGTAGACCCTATCCTGTGGGATATCTGCGAGATGGATTCAGGTGGTGAAATAAGATGGCAAGTAGTGGAAAGATAGAGATCGAGAAATTTAATGGTTAGGGTTTTGAGTTGTGGAAACTCAAGATGGAGGATTTATTGGTAGTTAAAGATTAGTGGATCATGGTAGATATGAGTATTAAACCAAAGGGAGTGTCCGATGTAGAATGGAAGAAGTTGGATTGGAAGGCAAAGAGAACAATACAATTATGTTTCTCAGATTCAGTATTGCTAAATGTATCAGGGGAAGCTACAACGAAGGATTTGTGGGACAAATTAGGGACTTTGTACCAATCTAAGTCTTTGGTGAATAAAATGTTCATGTGGAAAAAGTTGTATAACCTGAGGTTGAAAAATGGAGACTCGGTGACAGAGCATCTGAACGCATTTAATACTGTGGTAAGTTAGTTATTATCTATTGATATTAAAATTTTAGATGAAGATAAGTGCATTAGTTTGTTGTGTTCTCTAACAGATTCGTGGGATAGTATGGTTATTGCAATAGGTAGTAATACAACTCCCTTGTAGTTTGATGAAATTGTCTCATCCTTGCTAACGAAGGAGATGAGATGAAAAAATGTGGAGAGCTAGAATGGTGATTCCTTGTCGATATGAGGACAGTCCCAAAATAGAAACAAAAATAAGTCATCGAGTGGGAGATCTAAATCTCCAGGAAAACCTGTAAAGGTGGTGTGCTAAAAAGATGGAAAGGAAGGGCACTGCAAAAGGGACTGTAAATCTAAAGCTCCTGATAAAGAAAAGGGATCTGATTATGCTCCTTCTACAGAGGCAAAAACCACCTCAGATGAAGGTGGGGATGTGTACTTGGCTTCTTCAAGTACACATGTAGATCATGAGGCATGGTTGATTGACTCAGGTGCATCCTTTCACTTCACTCCCCATAGAAGGTGGTTTTGTGAGTATGAGAAATATGATGGTGGTGATGTCTTCTTAGGGAATGACAAGAAGGCTAGAATTGTTGGTTGTGGAAAAGTAAAGTTGAAGTTGCAAGGTGGAAGAGTTAGAACACTTCCGGGTGTTCTACATATTCCTGCATTAGCCAAAAATCTGATTTCTGTAGGCAAGTTGGATGATGCAGGTGTAAAAACAGTGTCCGAGAAGGATACCTGCAAGATGGTTTGGAGGGCACTAGTATTGATGTGAGGAGTTTGAATTGGAGCTCTGTACAAGCTGCAAGGTAGCATAGTTGTTGATGGGTACAACAGTTTTGTGTTCCTGAAAGTGGAGCAGAAAACCTAGTGGTATTTGGAGAGAAGACCATGTTGTGGCATTAAAGGCAAGGACATGTTGGAGAGAAGGGCCTTCGAATACTTCATGGTAAAGGTATGGTAGAAGGTATGAGTAATAGCTCTTTCTATGGAAATTTCATATATGGGAAGCAGAATCAAGTGATTCTCCCCTCTGGTGGTAAGAGGGTGAAACATATATTAGAACTTGTGCACAGTGATGTGTTTAGACATGTGAAGGTTCCGTCACTTGGGTAAGTATGTGGACTATGTATTATTTATAGATTACTTCTCAAGGAATACATGGATATATTTCCTTAAGAATAAATATGAAGTCTTTGACAAGTTTAAAGAATTTAAAGCTCTGGTGGAAAACCAGACAGAGAAGAAAATAAAGGTGTTGAGGACAGATAATGGCAGAGAGTTTTGCAGGAAGGAATTTGAAGAATTTTGTAAGAAGTTTGGTATAGCACGGGAGAAGTCTAGTCCATACACACTTGAGCAAAATGGAGTTGTAGAAAGAATGAACAAGACATTGATGGAAAGGGCAAGAAGCATGCTCAATGGTGCTAGGTTAGGACAAGAATTATGGGTAGAGTCGGTGGAGATAGCATGTAACCTGTTCAATAGATCACCTTCATCAGCATTGGAGGATAATACTCCACAAGAGGTATGGACTGGTAAGAAACCCTCTCTTTCACATCTAAAGGTATTTGAATGTCATGCATATGTATATCTTCCAAAGGAGAAAAGAACCAACTTGGATAGTAAATCTGAAAATTGCATCTTTATTGGGTATAAGGATGGTTTAAAGGGTGATAAGATTTGGAACCAATTAAAAAGGAAGGTTGTGTACAACTGAGATGTGGTGTCCAGAGAGGTGAAATATGTTATTAAACATGAAGTCCAACTAAAGGAACCTGAGAAGATAGAGCTTCAACTGAAGGAGGAAGAATCAAACTCTATAGTGGAGGAGGAATTAGAAGATGAAGAGCCACAAACTCTGGGTGTGAGAAGATCAGTTCAAGAAAGAAGGCAGTCGGAAACATAGAGTCTATCTACTTTATGTTCAAATTTTTCTTTATCTGTTATTGATGATGATCCCAGAACTGTGAAGGAAGCACGAGATTTAGAGGATGGGAAACTCTGGAAAGAGGCCATGGTTGATGAAATTTCATGTTTACACAAAAATGAGGCTTGGGATTTGGTGGAGTTGCTGGCTAGAAGGAAACCCATTGGAAACAAATGTGTGTTCAAGAAGAAGACAAATGCAAAAGGAAAGGTGGAGAAATACGAAGCTCAGTTGGTAGAAAAAGGTTATTCCCAAGTGCCGGGAATTGATTTCGGTGATATTTTTTCTCCTGTTGCCAAGATAACTTCTATTAGATTACTTTTATTTGTTGCTACTGCTTTTTATTTTGAGGTAGAATAGATGGATGTGAAGAGAGTATTTCTCCATGAGGATCTAGAAGAGGAAATCTACATGAAGCAACCTGAAGGCTTTGCAATGAAGTGTAAGGAAGAACTAGTATGCAAGTTAAAGAAGTCTCTGTATGGGTAAAAAAAGTCACCAAGGATGTGGTATGAGAAATTTGATACATTTATACGGGGACTTGGCTTCACCAGAAGCAAAGTAGATCACTTCGTGTATTTTAAATTAAATTGGTGACCATGTTATTTATCTAGTCTTTTATGTTGATGATATGTTGCTGGTTGGAAGTGACAAAGAAATTATCCAGGATTTGAAGACCCAATTGTCCTCCAAATTCGACATGAAAGATCTTGGTGCAACAAATTATATTTTGGGCATGGAAATTAAAAGAGACCAGGAAAAGAGGAAGCTATGCTTAAGCTAGAGGAAGTATGTCGAGACAATACTGCATAGGTTTAATATGCAGGATAGTAAAGGAGTGAAGGTTCCAATTCCTGTAGGTATGAGGTTATCTGTTGAACAATGTTCCAATACACAAGAAGAGGAAGAGGACATGTCCTGTGTTCCATATGCTAGTGAAGTTGGTAGCCTGATGTTTTCAATGATTTGTACTAGACCAGACATTGCACATGCAGTGGGATTATTGAGCAGGTTTACGTCAAAACCAGGGAAGGAGCACTGGACAAAAGTGAAGTATATTTTCAGGTATTTGCGGGGCACTACTGATTATGATTTGTGCTACAAAGGAAGACCAACATTGGACAAAGTGTTGGATATTCGTGGTTTTGTTGATGCAGACTGGGCTGGAGATCTGGATCAAAGGAGATCTACAAGTGGGTATGTGTTTAACCTATTTGGAGGTGCAGTTAGTTGAATGAGTAAGAAACAATCTGTAGTGACACTATCAACTACAGAGGCAAAATACATGGCAACCACTCCTGCAAGTAAGGAATCAGTTTGGTTGGAGAGATTATGTTCAATTATTGGGTTAGTACAAGGAGCTATAAGGATATATTATGACAACCAAAGTGCAATTTTCTTGGCAAAGAACCCTGCATATCGTTCAAAGACAAATTACGTTGATGTTCAATATCTCTTTGTCAGGGATATTATTGAAGGAAAAAAGGTGTTATTGGTAAAGGTGGACACTTTGAAGAATACTGCAGATGCATTAACAAAATTTGTGATCTTTGAGAATTTATCTTGGTGCAGAGAAACAATGGGCATTGCAGGGCTGGATAAATGACTAATCTCTCTTGTTGACCCCTATGGAAAGAAAAAAACAAGTGGGTGAATGTTGGGTTGTGTTATATTCTTTCCACGACTAGCCCATGTAGTTAATTGGGGGGTTAGAAGGGGGCCAAAAACCCCCCTTCGTTGCGCTAATTGAGTAGCAGGGTGGGGGGGCGGGTGTCATAGGGGGTTTTAGGGATGTATGTAACCCCATTCTATGGGGTCTAGGGCACCGCCTCAAAAAATTTTGTTTTCTAGACCCTATATTAGGTTGGGCAGACCTACCTATGGTTTTTGTATGATTTTCGCACATGGTTTTGGACGCGATGGTTTTTGGTCCATGGTTTTGGATGTGATGGTTTTTGGTCCATGTTATTGGATGCTTCAGGATGTATAAATATGTATTGTAACATTGAAAGGAACATAATGAAAAATCAAGCTAGTAGTCCCGGTTTTGGGATACGGGGGAAAATCTCTATGTATATGTTTTTTATGTGTTATGCTCTCGCATTGTTTATTTTCTGTGTTTAAGAATTCGTA
Source organism: Pinus taeda (assembly GCA_000404065.3). Taxonomy (NCBI): domain Eukaryota; kingdom Viridiplantae; phylum Streptophyta; class Pinopsida; order Pinales; family Pinaceae; genus Pinus; species Pinus taeda. The sequence continues at coordinate 53,481 of APFE030074715.1, forward strand.
TGAAGGTAATTTCCGTACGGGGTTAAAACCTACAAAATATGTGTGGCACTTTACCTCTTCAGTTTTAGAAACTGTTGTGCACTTGGTCGTTTTCCTTATAAATTCCTTTGCACTAGGAAACTATTTACATTAAAATTTGCTAGATGCATACAAAAATATTATGAAGGGTTTGAGTCATTACCCAGAAAAAAATAGAATAGTTATGCCAATAACCATGTCTAGCACAAATAAATGGAATTCTTGGTCCATGATACCTGACCTATATGTAATTAATGGATCGACCGTCATAGAACATACCTCTGTCCAATGGATCGGTCCTCATGATCACCATATAACCCTATGATCAGGACTTTGTGAAATTGGTTTCTTTGCCATAAACTGCTTGCACAATATCTATATTTGGCTCCATAGTCTTAAACAAGGATTAACAACAAGTGATGTCAGCCCTGAGAGAAACATTATTGAGGTACAATACTTCATCAAGTTCTAATGTCGAACACTACGCGACTTTATCGACCCTCCTGATCTGTAACTATGAGTGTCCTTATGACTCTACAAATGATGTGCATGAAAAATGACCAATACTATTGTAAGAAATTACCATTCGTCCCTCAAACCATAATTTTGTGGTGATGGTTGCATGGAACCATAGCCTTGGAACTCTTGCCCGACATATTAACATAGTCTTTATTTGGTCAATGCAGCCAATCTAATAACAACGACTAACCGAATGGATGAATGCACTTAAAATTTATCTTGTGGCATGACATATTTATTAAATAAGACCCTTGGCAACCAACGATCATGTAGATCTAATACTCCTTATGCTTTTTACTAACCAATGAAATGGGCCTACGAAAGTGATTTTCTTTCAGTAGAATTCCTTGACCTTCTAATGGGTTTCTTTCATTGTTTGGTAATTTGACACTTCACCATGAAGCCATTTTTTCCATGAAGCATCACTTTACCACCTCTTGAAATCAAATTTCTTCATATGAGTTGCTTATACTTTGGGACTGCTTTCCCTTTACACTTATCGTCTAAAGTGTCGATTTTTGTCATGAGTAACAATCATTTACTCATGTTTTCATGGCCCCAATGGGCCTACTCTATGTGTAAGCGTCATCGAGTCACCCTTGTTTAGAGCATCTGCGATGAGTCACCCTTGTATCCATGGATTCTGTTTTGAGTCCCATTGTGTCCCACTATAGTATTTCATCAATATTTACATCTGGTTCATCTTGTGTTGTCCATATCTGGCATCCAATCATACTGTCCACCATCCCATCTGGAAACGATTCAGTCGGTTTTAGGTCAACCATGCACTTTATGCTCTTACAAGGGAAGTCATCCATTTTTCCCTCAGTCCCCATTCCCGTTATCATTCCTGGTGTTAGTCAGTCAATCACATTACTATTTCCCCTCATGCCTTAGTTGAGATTTTGGATTCCCTCACCTATGGTGGGCCTTACTCTGTCGACATCATGACATTCATTCTAGAATAATGGCTTAGAGGGCGGTCTACCTTGGTTCTAGCTTCCTTTCTTTTTTGGTGCCTCGGATCAAGCAAAGGGAAACCTTTTTCCCTTTGACTTGATTTCTTCCCATGTTTCTGATTCATACACTTCATGGCTCAGTGATGTACGACATTGTACCAGTGATTCATGGGTGTGCATGAGATGTTTCAAACCTCATGAGTGGGTGGCCCTTCGGGTAGTCCCCCACATGCCCAAGTAACCTCAGATTATCTTATAGCCTCAAATGAGGTTCTGCAGATTTGATGGGTTTGGTTCTAGGTGCTTGCAGCACTCACTCTACATATCTCCTCGACATGATCCATTCAGTTTTGCAAAGCCTTTTCCTATTCAACAAGGTTTCTTTGGTTTCTACACCCACCCTCCCACCGACTTCAGAGGGTGGGGAATTATGTCTCATGCACTCAGATGTTAGTGTATTTGGTCCTCGCTCATGTTTTTCGAGGCACATTATGTATATGGGATGTCTTATATTATTTTTTGGCCCATTGATGCAAGCATGTCATGTACCATCTATCATGTACTTTATAGCTCAGTTTCATTTTTCTGGGTGCATCATTATTCTTTGCACTGAGTGATCTCAGTGGGTATGGGTATGCCTCCCCCACCTCACTGAGATTGCGTACCATAACATCAAAGGAGGCTTACATCAGTTATTTCATCTTGCCCCCTCACTTCCTATCCTCTCTTTATTTAGCCCCATTGATCTCTCTCTCTCTCTCTCTCTATGAATCCTTTTTGGTGTCTGGTGATTGTGCTCTTACAACGTACTTTGGTCATATGTTTTCCTCCTTACACTCGTATGTTGGGGGACAAGTTGTTATCACCAAAAATTTGTCATCTAACCATATCTAAATAGATGGATCTAAATACACCATTTAAGACCAATCTTAGCATAGTTGAGTTCCTTTCACCGTAAGAAATTACTTGATAAACCACATGTATTAAATTGTTTCTAGTTAAACTAGTGAGGAATAATTAAATAAATCATTATTTATTTAATTTTACTCTATGAATAATTAATTAAACCACTGTTTAACTAATATTCCTCGTCATATTTGTGTGGAGTACTTGAAAGGTATTCTTTTGACAAGCAATTAAGTGGCTTTTTAGTAATATTTGTAACCTTTTCTGCATTGTGAATTCAAAAGAGATAAAGGATTGTAATAAAATGTGCAAGAATTAACAAGGGAAGCTCAATCACTAAGAATTGTCGTTTTTCTATGCAGGGAGAAGTGGAAGCAAGGAGTTGTCGTCCAAAAGCGAAAAGCCGAGGAAGAATAACTATTGTCCCTCCATAGGGGAACTGGATGCGAACAAGATCGAGTAAATCCGAGCTGAATAGCCTAGGAAAGGGAAGAGGGATACCGAGTCGGCGAACACGAGAAAGAAAAGTATAGAATTAACCGATTGGCGAATCCCTCAGGATCTTCGATCCTGAGGGATCACTGTTTTACTTATCTTTGTTATCTAGATAACTCCGTCGTTACTTTTATATAAAGGAACAACGTCATTGAGCAAGGGGACTACTATTTTTATAATTTTAAGTTTTAGAACAAAACTTTGATCATTGAGTCTCACTGAGACCTGGTTTTGTTATACATTTGTTGATGCATTAATATAAAAGACTTGGTGTTTATCTCATCTCTGCGTCTGGAGTAATCTAAGGCGGTGTACCATTGGCAGCTAAGGGCCCGGCTCTGAAGGACACTTGCTTTTGTATCATCATACTGTGATTTATGTGTGGTTTGTTTATCTCTATTACTCAGTAATCTGATACATCTTTCATATGATATGCTATGCTCTGTTATGATCAATGTATGAATGATTTCTCCATGTAATGACTCTGCACTGTATAATTGGATCTATTCAAGGTTGAATTGCGTCTTTACTCAGCTATTTCTGTAACAGTGTTGGTACGAATGTTACTGTCATTGGATCCATGTGAAATAATACTTGTTGGGACTTGAAAGTAATGTTACTCTGTTTAGAAACACAGTTATATCATCCTTCATTCTTAGATTACTATATTGATATAGAGCTTGTATATATGGTGGATGGTTGCTGTTCCATAATTCATCAATGAATGTTGTTTCATAAAGTATATCTTATCTAGTTTGCTTGAAGAGAAAATCAGAGAGTGAATAAGTTGGTTTTAACTCGCGAGATTCCGTTCTTTCGATTTCTGTTCCATTTTGCTGTTGTTCCATTTACTGCTGTTCCATTTTACTACTGTTCCATTTACTGCTGTTCCATTTCCATTTTGCTGTTCCATTTTACCTTCTACCATTTTATTTACTTTCCTTTGTTGTTTTGGTGTGAGAGAAGGTCTAAGGCTGTAGTGAGCCTCAGCAAGACACTGGCTAGCTCCCAGAGCTATAAGTCCATGCTCTAATTTCCTTTTTATCAGTTTCTAGAGGGATGGGTTATTTCTTCCGTACCCTTGACTGATCAATTGTCTTGTGTGATTCTATATTTTGGGTTAAGTTCAGTTACAGCTTAGCATCTGTCTTCTTTTGTATCTTCTGAACACTATACTACTAAGCATTACTCGGACAAATAGCCTTGGATTGAGTTACTCTTTGCAATAACAAAACGTTCCCGTATTGATTTATTAATGTGGAATAATTAGAGGTGTGAGAGACCCTAGTTATAGCTCTATGTTGGGTGTGGAGCCTGATTATCTTCTATATTCAAAAGTACCGCCACATTGGACCCCAGTTCCAAATGGGGGCGGCAACGCCGCCCG
>APFE030074720.1:0-67761 GCA_000404065.3 Pinus taeda
TCCTTATTGATAATTGCGTCAAACTAATGCAGGGACTACAAATCGATTACTATAGTCCTGATAATTGCGTCAAACTAATGCAGGGACTACAAATCGATTACTATAGTCCCTGCCAGCCCTGAAGGGGCAGGGACTAATAAGCTTTTATAATTTATTTGTTTCTTGCTTGGATTTATCAATCATCATTTTCTAGGGCTATAATCATCTTGTGCACAATAAAGGTTGATTTTAGAATCTAGATGTAACTTTGTTTAATTTCTTTTAATTTTAAAATCTAGATATAACTTTGTTTAATTTATTTCATAAGTATAATAACTTAATTGTTTTTATGTACGTAAATTTTATCTATAAACTATGTTATTTGCATGTTGTTTCTTACAACCTCCAAATACAAATATATGTCCATATTTTATTTAATATTTTTATTATATTACATTATGTTTAAAACTTAAACAAATTATAATCCTTACATAATTTTGTTCAATTTTTAACTTAATTAATTAATGTAAGAAAAATATAGAAGATGGATTGGATCATCCCACAATGTAGATTATTTGTCTTTCAAAGGATATACTAGATCAACCTAGCATATGTAGGAAAAAACCTAAACCAAACACTAGTAGAGAGTGTCTATTTCAAGAGGTAGACTCGATAGAATGTTTGCATTTCAATGAATGGATTAGATCATCCCAAACTGAAAAAAGATATATTGGATTTCCTGATTATAGAATACCAAGTATCAAATGCTTTAGCTTGTATTCACAAAAAAAAAGTGAATTCTTTTCTTGTTATTCATAGAAGAGGAGCACTTGCAAATCGAATAAGTCTTTATAATTTATTTGTTTCTTGCTTGGATTTTTCGAGCATCATTTTCTAGGGCTATAATGATCTTGTGCACAATAAAGGTTGATTTCAATTTTAAAATCTAAATATACCTTTGTTAAATTTATTTTACAAGTGTAATAATTTAATTGTTTTCATGTATGTGAATTTTATTTGTAAATTATGCTATGTCTATGTTGTTTCTTACCATGGCTAAATGCCAATATATGTCCATATTTTATTTAAGATTTTTATTATATTATATTATGTTTAAAATTTAAACAAATTATAATCCTTACATAATTTTGTTCAATGTTCAATTTTTAACTTCACTGCTTAATGTAAGTATATTATAAAAGATGGATTAGATCATCTAGTGGTACAAATGGTTTGTCTTTCAAGGGATAGACATGACCAACTAGCATATGCAAAAAAAAACCTAAATCAAACACTAGTATTGAGTGTCTTTTTCCAAGTAAATTATAAAAGATGGATTAGATCATCTAGTGGTACAGATGGTTTGTCTTTCAAGGGATAGACATGACCAACTAGCATATGGAAGAAAAAACCTAAATCAAACACTAGTATTGAGTGTCTTTTTCCAGATATAGACTCGATTATCCTCAAGTATAGAATGCTTGCATTTCAGAAAATTTATTAGATTAACCCAAATTGAAAAAGGATATATTGGATTATTCCTGAGTATAGAATGTCAAATATCAAATGCTTTAGTTTGTATTCACCAAAGGTAATTAGGCTTCATATACTTGGTTTTATTCTGATTTAATTTTATTTTCATAACTTCTTTTCACCTGCACATGCAATTTAATAAATATAGATATTGAAATTTTGACATTTACAATATGTTGTTTTTAATCTATTTTTCAATTTATTTGTGATCAATGGACAGTGATCCTCAATCATGTCCACCATCCACTATTAATATTGATGTGTCATTATATATATAGTTGTTTTATTAAAGTGACTTTAAAAGGGAATTATAAATAACTTTCTAATTATACACACAAGCATACCCCTAAGAAAGTAAAGTGCAACTCTGAGTGAATAAGAGTGGTTATATTGTTCAAATATCAAGATTTTTTTTAAATGGAAAATGAGTACTTTGAAAGGTCTTCTACTAAATGTAAACATGAACGGACACATGATGAAAGGATGTAATATTAAGGTTATGAAATGCTTTTTCGTTACAAAATCAACCTCAATTGGTGTTCTTATTTTCCAAATGATTATTGGGATAAATGAAGTAAAAGTTGTTGTTATCTATCAGACATTTGACTGGTAATTGGAACAACTCAATTAGAGACTAGAAACTATTAGTTCATATGAGATCCATGCTCCAAATTGCATGATAGGGTCATCACCTCAAAAAATTGTAGTCATTTATGAAATGTTACTTTTAATTTGATAAAATATTATGTGGGTAAGAGATAATAGAGGACAATTTTCCAACAAAAAGTGAAGTGTGAAATGACAAAGATTTCAATTGACATTGAGGTGCACAGGATTACTATAAACATGGTGGAAATAATCTAATGAGTTTTTGGGCATTATTGAAATGATACAAAATATTTCATCTCACTACACCCATTTCAACTTCATTTCAAAGCTAGATAATAAATATTAAAATCTCATTGATGCATATAGTAGTTTCCATAATAGTTTCAAAAAATGACTTTTTATGTATTATGATAACAATATTAAAAATGTTTATTCATCATAAATTTTAATGACTAGTTGTAAAGATGTAGGTTGGATCAAGTTGATTTCGGATAAAACAATACTTTCTTTAGCCAGAAAAGGTATTATTTTTTATTATGATAAGTAGTCCCATCATAATAGCTTATTATGTCTCATTAATCACCACTAAAAGGCCAGAAGCACATCTCATGGCAAAGTTATTGTGTTTATCTACTAAAATTTCTCATTTGCTAATTTATTTCTCATTTGCTACTCTTCAATTATATTTAGTTTCTTATGCTTTAACTCTTGAAAATTTGTTATAGTTATTGTAAGTCTAGAACTTTGAAATTTTTAAAAATCAAAATAGTGATAAATCTCAAACAAATGAACATCATTCAATTAATCACAAATATATTTAAAATTAGATATCATTAATCAACTATATTTAAAATTAGATATTATTATACATCACTTATATACCACAACAAAAAAAAATTATAGTGATATGGCTACATAAAACTTAAAACGAAAGATATCAAAAATAAACTACAATCATCAAATTTTTCCTCTCAAACTGCGAGAACAAATTTGAAATTCGAAGCCTCCTCACTGTGATTTGGTTTTTAATGTACCTGTCATTGCTGGTTAAATTTATTTCAATTACAAATTCAAAAATTTGAAATTTCTAACCTACTTAACTCTGATTTAGTTTTTAATATTTATAATTACTAATTGAATTTATATCAATTGCATATTAAGGAGACCTCTCTCCTCTCCTTACCATAAATCTACAATCGACATCAAGATGCTCGTCCTTGCATATTAAGGAGACCTCTCTCCTCTCCTTACCATAAATCTACAATCGACATCAAGATGCTCGTCCTTGCCGATTCTAGTTATTATTATTGCACTTCTGCATATGGGAGAAAACAAAGCCCCTGTTGTAGTCGTCCCATCCTTGAATAAAGTTCAGATCTACATCATTTCTTTCCCATCAAAATATTTCCTACATCTTTCTGTATTCCCATGGTCAAATATAAATATAAATATATTGGGGGCATCCTTATCTCGATTATATTTTTGGCATCTTATAATTGCAGTACGGGGAAAATATCGGGAATTTGTCTCACTGGCATATCCCGGAATATATAATCCATATCATTTTTGATTTTCTGACTCCAAATCGAGATATAGACTATTAACATCTTAATGTTTGTGTTGCAACGAGAATGTTCATTAATTCGCAAAATTGTTTAATGCACATTTAAAGTTTAAACAGGATGAAAAGTCAGTGTGGGGTAGAGGAAATTAGGAAACTCTATAGGTTTGAATCTTCGAATAGTTCCTTACGATGATGGTGAGTTTTATGTAAAAATTAGGTTATAATTTATATTTGAATTTATGAGATTTTTTATCCTATTAAAAAAGAGTTCTTTATAAGGTAGAGGAATTGTCCGAATAGTTAAAAGTAGTTGGAATTTGAGTAAAATAATTTCAAAAAAACTTGTTGAAGGAGTATTTGAATAGTGTTTTTGATGGTGGAAATAAATTCAGTACCATCACAAACATCTAAAATAGCAAAAAATTTTAAGTTTAACAACTATAACTTGGATTTACAAAAATACTTACCAAATTTTCTTTAAATATAATAAAAATTTCCATAACTTTCAAAGGAATTCCTCCCCATTACACTATGGCATTAAGAAATTGAGATTTAGAAAGCATTTTCACAATCCAATTCGCTTTCCATGACCAGGTGCCCATGTCATCCAGCGCGCTTATCTCCGCCTCCATTGACTTTGCGGGTCCCTTGGATTCTCAAATTTTGTAATCTGAACTCCCTTTATTCTGTTTTTTCTTAGCCGAGTTAAACTTCGTTGTTATAAGTTAATCTGAACTTTCTTTATTCTGTTTTTTCTTAGCCGAGTTAAACTTAGTTGTTATAAGTTTGGTTGGTTGTTTAGTTAATTAGTATGTTATTGATATAAATTTAATAGTTAATAAATGTTGAAAGGTATTAATTTATAATATATTTTATAGTATATGTATGTGTATATATATATTTGGATTTTGTTATAATAGTTTATTTTTTTTTTAACGATAACGGTTATGATATATTAATGAAACTGATGGAAAAAAGAGTGGGGCTTTGCCGTAGCAGCCCGGATTACATTCTGCTTACATTTTTAGAGCAGCAACTAATACTGAATCGTTATGGAGGTGATTCTATAGATCTGACCTCATTAATGAACAACCAACCTCTGTCCAGGGCGCTCCCTCTGTTTGCCATCAAGTCCGCTTCGCTGTTTGAAGTTCTGAGAATATGGAAAATTTTGTATGATGCAAAGAATGCGAGGACTCTTTTCAGTCTTTCCAGAGTTCTGTTGAGGTCGGCATTTCTGAAGAGCTCTCCATCGATCAGCTTTTTTATGAGGATCTCCGAGTCTCCAAAAATTTGGATGTCCTTGACTCCTTTTTCTCTGGCGATTTGACAGGCTTTGAGAAGGCTGAGCTGTTTAGCTTGGTTGTTAGTCTTCACACCGAGGCCCCAGAAGAAAGAGTCTTTGGATCGCCCTTCAGGAGAGTAGATGATGCCGCCAGCGCCCGAGGGACCGGGGTTTCCTTTAGAAGCCCCGTCAAAGAATATTGAACACAGATTTTGAGCTCTCCACCATGCCTGAAAGGATTCATCTGCGTCTCTCATCTTCCAGGCAGGGAGCTCTAGCTTGGGGGAGGGGAGGATATTCCTGAGTTGCAGATCAAACTTGCCAATCCATCGTTTTTCAGCCTGCTGGAGAAAAGGGTCCTCTTTAACATACTGATGCTGCACCGATTCGATCAACAGAGATCTGGCCTTAGCTGCGACTTGCAGGGGCGATAGATGGTGATCCGTGAATACCTTCTGGTTGCGGGCCAACCAGATCTTCCAACAGACGAATTTGGGCAGCGCGTTCCAGATTTTATGCCAGATCGACTTCTGAGGGATGTGCCGAGGGTACCGGTGATTCCATTCAGCGAAGAGGTCTGGTATTGAGATCTGAGCAGGGGAGGATATGTGAAGGTCTTGGAGCGAAAATCCCCAGACATCCTTTGCAAACTGACAGTCAATGAAAAGGTGTTGAGTTGTCTCAGCGTTGCATCTACAAAGAGCGCACCAGTGAGGGCCAGCGAAGCTTCTTTTGCTTAGGTTGTCACCTGTTAGTATCTTATTGTGAATCAGAGTCCAGGCAAAAAAATTGACTTTCGGGAGAGCTGCAGGATCCCAAATGCTCTTCCACAACGCCGGGCTATGGTTGCTGTTCCCCGTTGTCTGATAAGCTTTATATCCCTCCGCAGCTGTGTATTTGCCAGAGCGTCCCCAACCCCAACGGTCTTGCATCGATCTATGGATCGGGGCGGCGTCGATGAGCAGGTTCATGAAGATTAATTTTTGCTGTTGGAGATGGTCTGGAGGAGCAGGGATTGCCCAACCAACCCAATCGCCACTCAGATCCCAATCTGATATGTCGCTCAACCTTGTCTTCCCTGCTGCTGTTAACCATTCTCTTATACCTGTGATTTCTTCATTGTGGATTAGAGCATTTCGCCCCATTATCCTGTCCTGCCAGAGCCTGGTTCCCTTGCCATTCCTTGGGATTCGATAGATGAATCGTTTGAAGATTTTATTGCTTTTCAGGCAGAGCTTCCACAACAACGTGCAATTGACTGTGTCGTCCAGGTGGAGGTTTCTCAAGTCGATGGAGTTTGTGTATTTTGCTCGCAGAGTAAGACTTACAGGATGAGTTGGTTCTTTAAAAATTTTCCACAGGATCTTGCTTCCTAAAGCGAGATTAGCCAGGGAAGGATCTCGTATGTTCAAACCTCCTTCATCGATGGGTTTCTTGACTGTTTCCCAATTGACAAGATGGAGTTTCTTATCGTTGCCCCTACCGCCTTGCCAGAGGAAATTTCGAAGCAACGTGGAGATTTGATCCATGATGTTTTTGGGAGCGAGTAAAAATGCAGCTTGGTAGATTATTAAAGAAGAGAGCTGCGATTTAATTAAGATGACCTTACCTCCTTTAGTCAACCAGTGGCCTCCCCATTTCGAGATCTTGGATTTGAACTTGCAGATAATGTCTGTCCAGAGCGATCTCTTATTGACTCCTGAGATTATGGGAAGACCGAGATATTTAATTTTCTCCCAGTGAGAGTGCCCTTTGAAGCCAAGAGTGTTGGCTATGGCGGAGAGGGCCTGCTGATCTGTGTTCCAACTGTAAACTTCACTTTTGTTTACGTTTACTAGAGCCCCTGAGACTTTACAGTAGCTCTTTATGACTTTGTCGAAGGCTTTTGCAATTCTGGTTGAGGCGCCCCCCAGAAGGATCGAATCATCTGCAAATAAAGCATGATTTAGAGAGCTTGTTCTGTTGGAGGATTTAAGTCCCGGAATGGATCCTATCAATCTTTCAGCTTCAAGTTTTCTGCTTAAGGCCTCGGCCAAGATGATATAAAGGTAGGGAGAAAGCGGGCATCCCTGCCTGATGCCCCTCTTGGCTTTAAAGAAGATAGTCGGCCTGTCGTTTATGAGAGGAGCGATCCAGGGGTTGTTCATACAAGCTTTGAGAAGATTGACAAACTGCATGGAGAAGCCAAAGGAGAGCAAGACTTTACTGAGGAAAGCTCTATTGACTCTATCGAACGCGTTCGCCATATCAAGCTTTATTATCATGCCTTTCTCTTTCCTTTGCTTACTAGAGTGAATGGTCTCCTGGACTTGAATGACATTGTCTAGGATATGTCTACCTTTTACAAAACCTCCTTGGGCAGAAGAGATGATTCTGGGTAGCATAGGTTTCATTCTGTTGGCCAATAGCTTTGCCAAGATCTTATAAGAAGCATTACAAAGTGAAATTGGCCTGAATCTGGCAAATGTTTCCGGATTGGAGTCTTTGGGGATCAGGGCGAGGTAGGTTGAGTTTGTGCTGCCACCAACCTTTGCTTTAGACATGAAACCCCTTACCATCTTTTGTAGATCATTTTTTATGATATCCCAGCACACTTTATAGAAATGGATGGTAAATCCATCCGGCCCGGGGGCCTTGTCAGAGTCCATGGACCAGATTGTCTTAATTATTTCTTCCTCTGTAACAGGTTTGCTTAATTCTGCGTTGTCTTCATCAGTGACTAGGGAGGGAATGTGATTGAGAAATTCTGTTTCCTCCATTTCATCTCCTTGATCCTCCGGGGTGTAGAGCTTCTGGAAGTGATGTGCTGCGGCTTCTTTAACTTGCTGATTGCCCTTGCAGATTTGGCCCGTCGAGGTCTTTATTTCTGATATGTGGTTCCTTGAAAGTCTGGCCCTGAACTGTCGATGAAAATAGGATGTATTGCGATCCCCTCCTTTTAACCACAGGCTCCTCGACTTTAACCTCCAGTATTCTTCCTCGGTTCGGAATGATTGATAGGCTGCTCTCTGCGCTTTGATTTCTTTGTCCAAGAGGTTTGCATTAATATTTTCACTCTCCATATCATTTTGAAGGGAATGCAAGGCCTGAACTGCATCGAATCTGAGAGAGGTGGGGTTAATCGCAGGCTTCTTAATCCATGCTTTCAATGCTATTTTGGTATGCTTCAGTTTTTGCTCCCAGACAAAGCTTGCGGAGCCTGAGATAGGGATATTCCAGGAAGCTTTCACCGTGTCCAGAAACCCTTCTCTTTCAATCCATTGGGGAGAGAATCGAAAAGGGATGGGGCCCGAGTCCTCTTCGTCTTCTAAGCAGAGCTGAATAGGCTTATGATCGGATGACAGTTTGGGCAGGATCCTTGTTGTAATGATTTTTTTGTTCATGAGCAGGGATTGCACTAAAAATCGGTCAAGTCGGGCTGAGATATGATCTTTACCAGTTCTATTATTCGACCAGGTAAATTGACCTTGGATAGGATTGAAGTCTTGGAGGTCCCAAAGCTGAGCAAGCTCCTCCACAACGCCTACCATTGGGTCTCTAGAATCGGAACCTCCTCTTTTTTCTTTGGCATTCAATACAATGTTAAGATCTCCAGCGAGGATAATGTTGTTGGGAGTTTCCTGTTCAAGAAATTCTGCCAAAGATTTCCAGCAGTCTCTCTTTTCTGAGTAGTTTACAGGAACGTAAAGATTGACAAGAGATATGGGTAACTTACTTGGAATGTGAATGAGTTCAGAGTATATCCAATGCAAGGTCTGATGAGTGCTAATCAGCTGGTATTGTACCTCTCTCCATAGCGTTGCCAGGCCTCCCGAGGATCCCCGAGCGTTGACAGCTATGCCTGTGTTTTTTTTCCATTTTGTTTTACTGATCTCCAGCAGGGCTTGACCTGCTATCTTAGTCTCTTGGAGCATGAGGATATCAGAGGGTTCCGATTGTAAAAGGTCCTTGACAACTTCTATTTTGGCGGGGCTCCCCAGTCCTCTGCAATTCCAAGAGACTAACTTCATTATTTACCTGTGCTTGGGGTGGAGCCGCCCTTGGAGGACCTGGGCCTATTACTTCTCCCGATTGTCATTTCTATCATGGATTGGCTCCCTTGTGTTTTGAGCCTTTCTACCTCTTCTTCTCTTTTTTCCTTGCGGGATCTTCTTCCGGGTCTTTTTAATGGCCTCTCAAAGAGTTCTTCCTCTGAGGACTCGGAGCTTTCAACTATCTTTTTCTTCGTGGCTTCGGCATACGTGGGGCTTGTGGGGCTGCCTTGGGAGACTTCGATGTGGATGATTCCCTTTCCCTCTTTGTTTTGCGAGGGATTTCTTCCAGGTTCTCTTTTGCCTGTTCTATGATTGGTGGATCTTGATGCATCTCCTCGGCTCCTTTTATAATTTCCCCTGTTTCCTGAGTTGAGTTGTCGATGTTCCTGTCGCTTGTGATTGCGCTTTTCCCTGTGTCTCTCTTAGCTTGGGCAGATCTCTGGACGAGGGTCCATTGATCTCCGTTTTGTTTGCCAGCCTGCTCCTCGGCTTTCTTCTTGCAATTTTTGGCGAAGTGGCCGTAGCCATGACAATGTCTGCATTTAAAAGGAAGCTGTTCGTAATCGAGCTCCTGAATGTGCGTCCAACCTGCAACCGTGAGTTTGATCGCTTCTGGCAATCCTTCTTCCAGATCCACTTCGACGCAAATACGGGCACAAGAATATTGGTCTCTTCTTACTGCCTGATCTATATATTTGCCTAAAGCGTTACCTATGGTCTGAAACGATTTTTGATTCCAGCAGTGAAGAGGCAGGTGGGGGAGCCTGACCCACACCGGCACCGCAGAGGGGACGTCTTGAGAGGGGTCAAAATCAGGATTCCATTGATTTAAGTACAGTCCCTGCGGCCCCATGAAGTAGGGGCCATTTCTGAAGATTAGGCTTCTGTCCTCCGAGCTCTCGAAGACGAAGACGAAGTACCCTTTGCCCACGAAGTAACTCTTTACACCATTTTTAATCAGAGGTTGCCAGTTTCTTTGGGTCCAATCCTCAACGGATTTGGGAGAGGGCCAAAGGCCTGTAAACTGGCCAATGAGGCCTTTTTCTGCCAAGTTCAGAGCAGCCTTGCAGGTGTCCTCCTCTGGCAGGGCCACAAAGGGGATCGTGTCCAATCTTTTTATGAATTTTTGCTGGGACGCAGAAGGAGCCCGATTTGTTCCATTCAGAATCAATTTCCTGAAAGCAGAAACTTCAGGAGGCGGATCTCCAGAGGGGACGGAGCTCCCGGGGGCCTCCATCTGGCAGCAGGGGAGGGGCGAGGCTGTGTGCAGGGGTGCACCAGCCAAAAGCACCGCAGTCACACTGGATTGGGACAGGGGTCGGGACGCTGGCAGGATCTGAGGGAAGCGGGAGGCTGTGCGCAGGGGCGCAACAGCCTGGGAGGAGGAGGGGCACACAGAACCCTAGGTCGGGCCGCGCGCAGGAGTCATAGTGTACAATTTAATACTTGTGGGCCAACATCTTTGCTTGTGCTGGGAATCCTTATTTTGATTGAGAATTTTCCATTTGATCAGTTCTCACAAATATTTGATAACACTACTTGTAATAATGAATTATTATTAAAAGGTGTGGGATTTCCCACTTAAGCTCTAGAATATCCTTGAATCACATAGAGAGATTTAGATCTTCCCAAAAGTAGTCAAATCTAACCATATTGACTTAAATCAATTCAAGAAAACATGAAGTTGTACTAAATTACACACATTTGCTAGAATCTAATTACTTCACATCAAACATATCTTGATAACAAACTAACTACACACTCTGATCTTTGTAGATAGGAATACATCAGCCATGGTTACTTGTATTATACATTGGAAGATGGGATATAAAGAATACCAAATATTTCCTTTCTATATCTTATGGGGAATTTGGAAATGCAAGAATATGTGTGTTTCTTAGAATTGTTCATTGGACATCAATCAAACCAATATTAATATATGTTCGTACTTCAACGAAACTTGTCCATGGGTATTGATGGGATTAAATACCTAGTGTGGTTTTTTGACAAGGCTGCAAATAAGAACATTTGTGGGAGTGAGGCATATATAGTTATTAAGCTTGGACAATACTACAATTTCTACTGGTTCAATGGGATGGGCATCAACTCGAGGGTAGAGATCATTGCGCTATGGGGTATATTATATTGTGCCAAATGGTTATCCATAAAAGTAATGGATGTATTTGGTGATGTTATGCAGTTATTGAGTGGGTTGCAGACAAGTCTTCCTTTGATCCTCTCATACTTGATTAAAAATATGTTCGAACTATTTGATGGGATGACTTTTACTCATCTATTCTGGGAACAAAATAGGACTGCAGATGCATTATCAAAATTTGGTCATCGATATCTTCCTAGAGAGATCATCTACATTGCATTTAACAATCACTATTATCTTGGGCCAAGAATAATCTTCTATACATGATATAGCATGGGATTTTTTTTGTTTATAATTTGCCATCAATGTTTCTAGCAATAATATAGTTGTTGCGGTCATATATAGATATGATATGATATTTAAAAGATGTAGTTGTTGTTTTTGGATGATTTTTTATAGATGCCATATGGGATACATTACGCATATTGTTAAATAGGGGTATCTTTGATGATTAATGCAAGAACGATAATACATATTAATATATGTAAACATTCTTATTAATAGAAAGTATCTTGATTTTTTCCTTCTGAATAAGAAGAAGAAGGAGGAGCAAACTACACACTCCAAAATGAAGGCTCTCTACTAATTCTTAACAAAAACTACTAGATACTTCAATAACATGAAAGTGAAAATTTTCCAAAATAATAATTGAAACACTTATACCCAATTCTTCACCTATAAATCCTTATCACTAAGTGCACATAAAATGAAAATAAAAATGTGTATCCCTCTTCAATTTCTCTAATAATATCACCATAAGATTTGAATAATGTAACAATAAACTTTCCCTTTTCCCATCTCTAGAATGTAGTAACACATTAAGAGCAAGGTAATGTTGTAAAAATTTTATACCTTACTCATGGCAGAATCCTTCCTTGAGGCACCTACACCTTATCACAATATATTTTAATAGTTACTTTTTCTATGAGAATATATATATATGATATGATATATATATATATATATATACTATATATATTATATAATATATATATATATATTATATATATATATATATAATTATTATATATATAGCATATAGAGAGAGAGAGAGGAGAGAGAGAGAGAAGAGAGAGAGAGAGAGAGATTATCTAATAACACAAATATTTTTAACGAAGAGATACACAATTTTTGTGTTTTATTTTGGGTATATATTTGATAAGTTTATTTTTAATTATTAGGGATATATTAGGAATTTGCGAATATGATTCATAATATTCATAATCTTAAGTGTCTTACATTTTTAAGGTACTAATCCAATTTATACATTCAAAAATACAATTTGAATCATTAAAAAATTACAAATCTCATTAAATATATATTAATAATTGTAAAGGAAAAAAATTTAAAATGTAAAATAATTCAATTATACTAATAACAACAATAAATACATTTAAATCATACTTCTTTTAATGTTAAAACAACACCTTTTATTAATTTATATATATTATAAAAAATAAGTATTAATTTTATTTATACATAAAATAAAATAAAAATACATTAACATTTATATTAATTTCGTACATTTTCAAACCTATGTACTTTTAATTACCACCATTTTAAATTACTTAAACATATATTCAAATATATCATATTCACACTCATATTCAAAAGCTTAAACAAAATTCTAAACAAAAAATGAATTTATAAATAACAAAAAGGTAGGCGATAACAACCCTTAGCCTTCTAGCAATATGATATATCTAAACCACCTAGATCCATCTTACCCCTGGATTTATCAAGCGCCAAAAGGGATCAAATATCTCGAGGTGAAAATCTCTTTTTTTAGTGCACAATTTGAGGAAAGATTTGCACCTCGAGAGATTTGATCCATCTTGGCGCTTGATAGATTCGAGGTTAAGATGGATCTAGGTTAGTTTCACTTGTGCATGATCACAACAATTTTGATTTTATATATTTCTTTAATGTTATTTTGAATGAAAAGTGACAATGTAATAGTATTGAATGGTAGAAAATGTGAATAATAAAAATATAGTCAACTTATTTCCTTCTACTATTGTTATTTCCACACCTATTATTTTTTCCATCTTTTCATATTGATCTTAGGAAAAGGGTGGTTGAAATTGTAGACCATTCAAATCTTTAACTCAATATATTATAGTAAACATCATACCGTGTCTCTCTTGCTCTCCAATATTAATAATAGCTCTCTCCAAAGTTAATCATTGTGACTTAGCTTTCTCCAACGTCAATCATTGTGACTTATGGAGTGTTAAACCTTAAGTAATTTTCAACGGTAGTTGTTTTCTATTACCTCATTTGAATGCAAAGTGACTAACAATCTTGAATGGTAGAAAATGAGAATAATAAGAATGTAGTAAATTATGAATAGTTTACAGTTACACAAAGCAAACATTTCAAGTAAGATGAAAATTGAAGTATTTATTTATGGTTGAACTATTGTAACATAGATGTCAACGCACATCATCAATATTCTTTTGTGCTTACATTGAAATCAATGCATCTATTTAAATGAAAAATCAAAATATTTATAAGATGAAAAAGTTTGTCTCTCTTCCTCTCTCTGTCTCTCTCTCCCCCCACTGTCTATATCTATATCTCCCTCCATATTTCCTTCTTTGTCTCTCTATCTCACTACTCCCCAAACATACGTGCTCTCTCTCTCTCTCGCCATATCTATCTATCTCTCCCTCTCTCCCTATCCTTATCTGTCTCTTCTTCCCTCTCTCCACCCTCCATATATATCTCTATCTCCCTTCGTCTATCCTTTTTTGTCTCTCTATACCATCCCCCAAACATACACACTTTCTCTCCATATCTATTTATCTCTATCTCCCTCCTCTCCATCTCTCTCTTCCTATTCATTCAATCTCTCTCCTTTTCTCTCTCTCTCTCTCTCGCCTCCAACTCTCCTCTCTCCCTCACTCTCTCTCTGGCTCTCCCTTGTAACTCAGTATCTCTCCGCACCTTTCTCTCTCTATGTCTTTCTTCTTCCCTCCCTCTCTTCCCATTTTCTATGTCTCTCTCTCTTCCCTCTCACTCTCCTCTCCCTCACTCTCTCTCCTTCTCTCCCGTTTAACTCCCTCTCTCCACTTTTCTCTCTGTATTTCTTCTTCCTTCCCCTCTCTCCCATCCACCATCATTTCTCTCCCCTTCTCTCTCTTTTTTTCTCTTTATTAAACTTCATATTAATAACTTATATTTATTATTAATTTTTTTTATTTTATATATTAATATAATAATAATAATTCATGCATTAATATATCCTAAATATTATATTTTATAATCTATTAAATTAGTATTAAATTAAAATTATCTAAATCATATTACAAATTACTAACATACTATTTCACTTATATAACTAACAAAATACCTCTTTTCACCCATAAATATTTCGCTTACATTAAAATAGTAATAACCTGAAGTATTTAAGTAATGATTAAGATCATTATAGAAACAAATATATTCATTCAAATGGGTCTTTTCCAACCTGGGTATATTCATTATAGTATCTTTCTGTACAAGAGTATGAGGAAGTTTTGAAAATCATGTGAGTGCGAAGAAGTTTAGCGGATTCGAGTACAACGAACTTAGTTAATCTAAATAAATATGAATGGTAATTGTTATATTAATCGATTTTCAGATTTTTTATTTATTTTTTATTATTTTTATTAGTGGATATTTGTTTGTATTAAGTTAATTATTTATTTATTAGACACTTTTAACTTTAATATTAAGTATAATTAAAATTACACATCATTCTCATTATTGGGTTTGATTAGAATACATTTCTTGACTCAATAATGAATCATACATTTATTAACATTTATATTAATTTCATAATTTCTTAAACTTAAATATTTTTATTATAAAATTTCTAAAAACAATTTTAAATCACTTAAATAAATATTTGTATCTTTCATATTCACACTAAAAATTTGAAAATTGAAACAAAATTTTAAACATAAAATGACTTTATAAACAACAAAAAGCTAAATCACAATATCCCTTATCTCTTAGCCTTCATGCAATATGATGTTTTTAAATAATGATTCATGCATTTAATTAATGAATTTTTTCCCACTTATATTTTGAAGTTAACATAAGGAGTAAATGATTTCAAGAAATTTTGTCCTTAATATTTCACCATCATATATTAATTGCAATATTTACAATTAGAACATTGCTATAAGCAAATGTAAACATTGTTATTGAAGTTCAAAATTCCCTTATTTTATTAACTTATAAGAGAATTCTCTTAAATTATATATAAACAAGGGAGCCACTGCCGTAGCGGTAGTCCCTGCCGGGGTCTGCGACAACAACACAATACAAACAATTTGACCTCGTGAATCAATGGGCACACTGAATTGATTTCTGAGAATTTGTCTCACATCATTTATGGAATACTTAGAAAGGTAAATATAATGCTTTCTTGACCGTTGTAAAGCGGTTGTATCAATATTCATAATAATAATAATTCATCAATAGCTTTTTTCATAATAATAATAATTCGTCAATAACTTTTATATAAAACCCGCGTGGTCACTGAATTCGCCAGTTGATAGTTGATAGTTATACAGAGATATTGCAACGTTCTTGGATGCACATATAAATGCCACACGTGCTGTAGTTGAAAAGATCTCCATTCAATATACGTTAGAGTTCAGAGCTCAGTTCAGTACGTTAGTCTGAGAAGTTGAATTTCTTATATTATGAGCAAACGATCTCTAATTTAAAATTTGGGATCTCTAATTTAAAGTTTAAAGTAAGAGTGGATCAGTTTAGTAGGAAGGTGGTATGTTTACAAGAAAATATTTTAATAACATTTTAGAATTGATTAATCTATTAATTTAGTTACCAAAAAAATATTAAAGTGGTATGTCATTTAAAAAAGATTTCAGGAATATTTTAGAATTGATTAACTTATTAATTTAATTAACAACAAAATTTCGAAAATATTTTAGAATTAATAAATGTATTAACTTAATTAGCGAAAAAAATTTCGAAAATATTTTAGAATTATTGACCAAAACAAGCAAACCCTCCAAATCTAACACCAATTTATGCATATACTTCAATAACAACCTGAACTTACCAAAACAGAATTAGTAGTTGGGAAAGGAGACTAAAATAAGTCGGTTAAGCAGTTGTTCACATTCATAAATATGTCACGATTGAAAATGTGATAACCACGAATTTGTTTCGTGTGGTTCTTGTCCACTATATTGTAATTTTAATAATAAAAAATCAATTAAAATTATATTTGTATTATAAATATTTGTTAAATTAAAAACAATATTATTCTAAAAAGTATCTTTAATAATATAATTTGAAATGTATGTATATATAAACATAGTATTATTATTGTAAATATATATTTTTCTATTTAAAAATTGAAATGCATTATAACTCTCTAAATTTAACTAGACACTTGTCACACATGCAAAAATAAAGGTATAATACAAAAACATATTTCAAACACGTAGACTGCAGTGGAGCCCACAACTTTACCAGCTGCCTCCCTCTCGTCCTTCATGCATACCCAACGGCTTTACGTCTTTACCTGTCTCTTTTGAATGTCCAACATTACAAGGCTTAACCCCGAACCCTCGTTAACCCTGAACTCAACTCGCTCTTAGACAGCTGCCTGTCTAGAATGATAAATAATGCTAGATCACTACCACACTCAGGATATCCCTGATACCTAAGAAAGGGTTCGATTCTAGTTGCTAGAGAAGCAAAATCATTGACAAATAAAAAGTGTCATATCAGTAGTTTCGAAAAAATCTTTACAATTACTCAATTTGCAGGCATTGAGGAGGGAAACATCTGGGAAATTTGAATACGCTCTCCGTATTATAATCAAATGCATTTGCTACCCAGCCAAATATTTCTCAAAGGTATTTATATTAGCCATTTCAAATAGTTCATATAGATTTATCTCCTTAAATCAAATTTTTTGTTTTAGTAACAAAGATCGAAAATTAAGGGGGGCGGGCCCTTCTAGCCTATGTACTCTGTAAACTAGTGTTACCATAAACTGGTGTTACCATATCCATGAAGAAAATGAAACCAACACATTAAACAGAAAAGGGAATAAATTAGGTATTTAATCTTATTATTATTTATGTATATTAAAATACAAGTCTATATTAACAGAGGTCTATCTTAATTGGAGATGATAGTCTATTCTTAATTCTTAATTCTTAATGGAAAAATGGCATTTGAGGCTATGAATGGATGTTGAAATGGCCCCTACAAATGGCCTAAAGCAAAGGAAGAGGTATTAATGAAAAAAGGAAGAGCCGATTGAAGAGTTCGTTCTTCCTTCCCTCCTTCAACCTAGAGAGAAGCATCAATTAGACTCTCCATATGGCTGGGTGCGGCCGGCAATCGATCGCTCATAAATTATAACATGACAACAGGTAATTCAAATTACCAGGGAAATGATTAAAAACAACATGATCAACACATAAAACACATGTAGATAGAGGAAGGAGATACCTTTTGTAAACGAAGTATTTAAACAAAGAGAAGTGAAAATAAGATGACCGAGACCGTAGATAATACAACATATCAAAATGGCTCAGATAAGCTAGTGACTGTCTATTATTAGAAAACAGTGTAATGTTATATAAATATATATTTTATTGTTAATAATAAAAAATTAAACATTTATATGTATTATAAATATATGTAAATAAAACAAATATATCTAAAAAGATCTAATATATATTGAAATGTAATATAACTCTGTATATATTATATTATTTATATTGAAATGTATGTATATATACCTAGTATGTTATATATTGTAAATATATATTCTTCTATTTAAAAATTGAAATGCATTATAATTCTCTAAATATAGTAGATATATATTGAAATGTATTTAAACATTAAAACTACGTAGACCCAACATAACCATGGAAAGTGTGGCCTAAAGTAGAGGAAGAGGTACTAAACGATATTCCTTATCAGTAACGTAAAATAGGGGAGCTCTCCGGCTCTGCGTTTGAAAAGGTTCGGTGCTGACAATTTGCCAGAGTTCGACCTACCCTTGAGCGAGATTATTCAGGAAAAAAGCCCCTCTGATTTAATGTTTGATAGGTAATAAAGAAACAACGCACAACTAACCAACAAACAAACTTAAAAATATAAACAAATTTACTAGTTATATTTACATTTTTCCCCGACAAGTAAAATACATGTTTTATACCAAATATTCAGATATATACATCATAAAATCATATCTCACTCACGGTAAAATTTTTCAACCTGGAC
This sequence comes from Pinus taeda, assembly GCA_000404065.3. Lineage (NCBI taxonomy): Eukaryota > Viridiplantae > Streptophyta > Pinopsida > Pinales > Pinaceae > Pinus > Pinus taeda. Next base: position 18,432 of record APFE030074720.1, read on the forward strand.
ATAATCAAACAAACAATTTCTTCATATTCACAGAAAACACAAACTGACTGCATTTGCAACACAATTAAAAGCATACCTGACCTGGAGTATACTCCTCACCATGAGTAGAAATCAGAAAACGATAAACTTTAAATTCCCAAATCCCTCAGAAGTATTCAAATCCAGCCTAACTAGAAAATACAAGTACCCGCAAACAACGAAAACTATTCAGAAAAGATACGGAAAACCCGAACAGATGATGATGAAGTCCGTGTAAAAAGACAGACCAAAATCGTAGAAGTCCATTTTCTCTGCTGACAAATAACTAGGGCCTCAAAAGGCTTATTGAAGCAAATCTGGGTATGTTAGCTATGGAAAAGCCATGTAAATGCAAAGAAAAAGGCATGAAAACACTTACAAAGAGGCACCTCTGCTATTTCTCTGGCCTAAAAACTCTACTCCTGCAACTCCTCCAGCCCAAAACTCTCTGCCCCTGAAATAAAATACCCCGGGCTTTGCTGCAGGGCTCTGTGAAATACATTGAACTAGCCGCACAAACATCTGGCCTAGTTGAACCACCATATGCAAACATCTGTGCATGCATGACACTCAGAATACGTACCAAAAACTTAGGCTAAAATGCAACATACATTTAATCAATTAATAAGTGATATATTAGACACTATGAAAACTATGATCTACCAAACTTTAAAAAAAAAACCTAAAATTTTAATTTCAATTTAATTTAATAATATACTTCCATTTTTAATTTCACTATCAAAATAATTTAATTTTTAATACTGACTATTCCAATTTTTTTATTTAAATATATTAATATACAAATATTTCATATATAAAGGACAAGACGCCTACGTGTATTATTTTTTTACCATATATTTTGAAGTAAAATATATGAATGCTTGTTTTATTCTGTATGAATGTTGGTTTTGATATAAGTTCTTAAAATAGGAATAAACTTATTCCTTTTTAAATGTCAGTTGATCGACCACATTGTTAGTCATCGTAATAGATCTTTTTCTTTAATAGAATACCACACAATATAAATATTGTAAAAAGTAAAATTATTGTAATTTTGTGTAATCTTTTTTTAACGCATTTTATTTATACTTCAAGGTAGGTAAAAAATTAAAGTTTATTTTGCCATTATTGCACTTTGTATGGGATTACATAGACTGCATTTAACAACAGCGTGCTGCAATATCAATAAATAATATTAATAGTCATAAAATTATACAAAATGATCTTTGAAAACGTACAATTATTAATAAAAAAATGTTTATGAACTTTTTTTTTTATATTTAATAAGTTACTTACTCTTATTTATTTTTAAAATGCTATCCACCTAAACCACTATACTATTTATTTTAAAATGTGATACTTTATTCACCTAAACGGGCATGTGGATTACCGGAAATCCAAGGTATATGTGTGTAAAGTTTGGAAATGTTGAAAGCATATAAAACTTTGGATATAAGTGGGAGATGGGGAAAAATATGTCTTGAACGGAGCCTGCAATAAGAGGTCGAAACATAAACTTTGGATAAAAATTTATTGATCAGATAATTTTATTTCAAACATTAGCTTAAACCTGATATGTATGGGAAATTTTACTTGGTCAAAACTAATTAATAATTAGTCAACAATAAATGGATGGCTAATAATCCCAAACAAAGACTAATAATTAAAAATAGAAATTATTAAAATTCCTTATGCTTTTAAAATTGTGCTTTTAAAATTCCGTCCAGAATTCTTTCCTGCTAACTTATAATATAAGATGGCGATCGTGGAGTCTCTGTGTCATGCCCCCCATTGGGAGCGAAACCCATATATTATTGCGCGATCAAGGATGGATGAGTCAGTAACGTAATAAATCGGAAAAATAGAAGCGTGTATGACTTGCCTCCAACTTCGCGGGGAAGGAGACGTTAGAATACTTCCAAGGTTCCTTCCGTTCCGTTCTATTTGTCTTGTGGACTGTAAAATTGATTTTTAATTAGACTTTGCAGTATTTTTCCACTTGTTTAAATATAAAAATTAAATTTAAAAGTAATAAATATAACATTATCTCAAAAATCAAATATTAATAAATATTATATTTGTAACGGTTTATTAATTAACTATAACAATTTATCACAAAAATAAAATAATTAATACAATATATATTGTAAATTGTTATTACTATAATAAATATGATTGACTAATTTATTTATATTAATTATATATATTATATATGTTTTTTTTTATATTTTATGTGTTTTTTTTTAATTGATATATATATATATATATATATATATATATATATTTATTATATATTTTATAATTAAATTTATTATAATTATGTTATTTATAATAATAAGTCATCTAAAATTAAAAATATAGAGAAAAGCTACAATTCATAATAAATTTAAATAATAATAAAAACTAACAAAAATTGAATTCCCAATGTTAAACTATAGATAAACAACATAACTTTTTGATCAAAGACAAACTAATGCACACTCAAAGCAAAACTAAATACTTAATACCATGCATATGCAAAATTGAATGCTTAATACCATGGCATTGCAAAACTAAATGCTTAATATCATGCCCCTGCAGCTATAACAATTTTATTTAAAATTTTTAGAAATAGTTAAATTTTTTATTTTTAAAATTTAGTTGCTAATTTTTTGTTAAATCTTATTTTGTTGTTTACATTAGGTTTTTGAAGATATATATATATATATATATATATTATATATATATTATATATAGATATATATATTCAACACAATGAAAACCCACAAAACACTTAAATTGTGGATAAATTCATAGGACATTCAAATTGTATAGAGTTACCCAAATCAGTTGTTGTTGTGTCCTAGACCTCTCTTCCTAGTTGTATTCTTCCCTTCCTCCGCTCCCTCGTTTATAGCTTATTCTTGTTTTCTTATTAGTAAGTTTCCCCTTGTTATACCGTGTCCTTTGGCCTTTGTTCTTTGACGAGTTGTTGATATAGTATGAGGTTTTCTAGTAACATTTAGTTTATGCTATTATTTATATACTAATAATTTTAACTTAATTAATAAAAAAAATAATTACGTTAATCTTAAAATCAATCTATGATAATATGTTATTTAACAATTAAATTAACAATTAATTAATCTAAATATTAAATATTATAGTTTTAAATAGTTAATACCTTTTATTACTAACTATTAATTTATTATCATTTAAATTAATTAATATATATATATTATATAATATATAATATAAAATATTTAAAGCCTCTATGTAAATTCATATGTACCTTTAACTTTTAATTTAATAATAATATTACTAACTATCAATTTAACAATCAATTAAATTAATTTATATTAATTAAATAACTAACTATTTCCTTGTCAAATTTAGTCGTTAGTCAATATAGCCATTGCCTGGTCAAAAATTATAGTTGTTGGGTGTTCTGCTCTAACTATTTAACATGCAAAGTTGGATCTGATTCTTCAACTTGTCCTGAGAATGAACCAGGTTGGTTCGAAAGGCTTCGACAATTAAAATATCATGTGATTTACACCGAAAAATCTCTCATAAATTTGATATGGATCACAGAAGCCTCAATTTAACAAATTCTCAACCAATTTGACCCAAAAAAAAAATTCCCGATAAACTTCTGGAAAAAATGAACGAGTTCACATAAACACAAACATTATAAATGAGAATGGTCTTTAATATAATTTTTTGAACTTTCCAATACCCACAAAATAATTTAAAATTTAATCACTAAAAAACCACCCATTTTTTTTTTTAAATCTCAAGGCATTATAAATCTTCAAGGTTCTGTGATTCTGTCTCTTATCCCCAAGTGGTTGGAAGTTGACTTTTAAGAGTTGATGAGTCAATCTGCTGCAGAGTCTATCGCCGGGGCATGTAACAAGTGGTGTACACGAATTGCAAGGTATTCTGTAAAAGCTTTTATATAACATTTGTTTGACTGGCACATTGGAATCGCTTCTCTCTGGTCTACTTCGATCAGAAATTGCAGAATGACGAAGAAGGCGGCGATCAGAAGAGGGGAAATTCAACATTCGAGCCATAACCAGCACGCCCTGAGCTTCGTGCATCTCCCATCTGAATACAGATGCGATGGCTGCCAAGAATCTGGTTATGGTTTCAGATACCGATGCGGTCCATGTGACTTCGACATCCATGAGTCCTGCCCTCAAGCTCCTAACACCACTTTACATTCCTGTCATCCCCACCATCCTCTCGTGTTGAGGGACAAGCCAGTTTCACCCCAACGCGTATGCGACGTCTGTGGAAGGGATGTTTTAGGATTTGTTTATGACTGCCGTGAATGTGACGTTGACGTTCATCCCTCCTGCGCACAGCTGCCGCAGACGCTGCGGCACGCTCTGCATCCACACCACACCCTTCAACTCTCCCATGGACCTGAAGCTCCCGCCCCTCCTGCACGCACCTGTAACGTATGCGGAGAAGCCTGTAGTCCAGGGCACTGGAGCTATCGCTGCGAATTAGCCAGTGCGCCGTGCGATTTCAATTTACACATTCCGTGCGCTAAACTAGTTGTTGATCCGTTTGAAGAGATGAGAATGCAGTCGATCTCGCCGCTTGAAGTCCCCCGCCACAACTCCGCCGCCGCAGTTGATTCATCCGCAGCGCCATCGTCAACGGGAGTGGCAGCGCAAGTGGAAAGCGTTATGCAAAGCGGACTTGAAGCTCAAGTGGAACTCCTGAAAATTCAGAACAAACTGATGGTCGCGTCAGCAGTATTCGATGTGAAGCGTGCCTGCGCGTTAAGTCTGTACCGCCGCCACTAGTATCGCTCAATATCGCCAATATAGTCTCAGCTCAGGATATTTCGAACCTCTTCCTGCACACAGGTTTCTGGGGCCTCTGTCTATTGGTAATAAAATCAGTATAATCTCTGGTGCGACTTCTACAAATTAAATTATCTTAGTTTTTTGTGTGATTTATCGATACAATCCACTTGCTTTTATGATTCCTGGGCTGTTAAAAAAACAGCTGGATCTCAATAAGATTGTTATCAATAAAGATTCTGTTTCCCCCCTAGTCAGATATAATCTATTTGGACTTTAAATGTTTCTTTCTATCAGTAGTCTATTGACTGAGCTTTCTAGATGTGTTTCCTTGTGTTTGGGCTTCATATGTATGGTTAAAAATGTCAGCTTCTTTTGAGGGTTGGTGTTCAAATGTATACGATCTTTGTTTTGAATTAATTTTTGACAGATTAATTTTCATTATCAATTTCAAAGATATTTTAAAATTGGACAAACAAGTAAATTAGTTTAAAAATATATATCTCATAAAAATGGATGTTAATTTGAAAGTCAATTATTTAAACTAATAGTAATTGCTTCAAAAAATGTAGAAGTATAAAAAATGAATAGAAAATTTAAGAAAATCATCGTGAAAAATTAAATTACTAAATATGAAAAGTTTTTCATATAAAAAGATATGGAAAATTTTATATAAAGATAGAAATTGATTTTCATCTAATTTTTTTTTTAAATATTGAAAGTCTTTTAGTACATTTAAAAGTAAGATGACACAATATACTTTGATCCTTGTCACTAATTTGTTTTATTTTTTAGTTTTATTTATATAGGGTGCCAATATGTTATTTTGATTAGAAAATATATTTTCAACCATATACATTGAAGTTATTGAACTATTTAGAGTCATTTATTTATCATATTATCAATTGATTTTCAACCATATATATTGAGTTTCCATTTCTATTTAAAATCATTTATTTATCAATGTTATTTTGATTGGAAAATTGATTTTCAACCGTATACATTGAGTTTCCATTTAGAATCATTTATTTATAGTGTTGTTTCTATGTTTTGACGTTGTTTCCTCAACTTCAGTAAACAAAAATAATTTCATCTCCATAACCTTAATTTTAGAAAAAGTTAAAAATAATTGCTAGTTATTTAGCGGAAATGGAGGAGGGAGGACGTTCACAGCGGCAGACAGTGGAAATGGAGGAGGGAGGACATTCGCAGCCGCAGACAGTGGAAATGGAGGAGGGAGGACATTCACAGCCGCAGACAGTGGATTATGAGCATATCAGGAATGCACGCATAGAGGAGAACAAGAAGCGAATGGAGCAACTGGGTTTGCCTAATCTATGACAAAGTCTATCCAAGTAGCTTTCTGCAAATGGCCAAAGGCCCTTCCGTGCAATTCGAGAGAGTATGCCTGTTTTGAGCCCTGCACCTTCTAGGCGTTCCTAAGGGCTGCAAAATGTTACCCCTGTTTCATATGTGGAAATTCCACCAACGTTTAAAGAAAATTCCGATTCGAGGTCCATTCTTCCGCTTCAACAGGGAAACAAATGAGTTTTTTTTAAGAATCGGTCATTGTTTAGACTAATTTAGGGGTGAACCAGGTTTAATTTTTGTGGCTGTCTTATAACACCAAGAATATATTTAGCAATTTACAAAACAGATACACCAAGTCTTATAATTTAAGAAGAGCGAGATTCACCAAAGAAGGGAGTCTATTCTTCTACTTTTTGAGCTGAGATCATAGCAAGACTTAATGAGATTTAAACCACAGTCTTATGAGTTTCACCCAACAAAACTACAAAAAAGAACCCATGAAACTTTTAGGGTCATGCCAGACTGAATTGGTTCTTTTCCAAGATGGGTATGGGGCATGATGGAAACAGGATTTATGACTCTGTTCGGGGAAAGACATGTCATCAGTGCAGACAGAAGACACTTGGGCTACGGACACATTGCAGCAAATGCAGCTTACGTCAAGGCCAGTTTTGTGGGGATTGCTTATATATGAGATTTGGAGAAAACATTCTGGAGGTTAAAAAAAATCTGATTGGGTTTGTTTGGTTTGTTGGGTTATTATCATATTTGCAACTGCAGCTTCTGTAGACTAAAGAAAGCATGGGCTCCTACTGGTACTCTTTATAGAAATGCAAAGAGTGTGGGTTACAGGTCATTCGCACACTATCTGATCCTTTCTCAGAAGTCTTCCGGAAAAGCAGAGAGTGCAGGAGCTGTTTTTGATAACTCCTTTTCAAAGGATAAAGATGATGTTTTACCCATTGGTGCAACAAGATTTCTGACATTTACTTTAGAAATGATAATGAAAGAAAATAATTCAATGCTCAGATAATTGATTCTCTAATTTTAAATTATTCCCATACCAAAATTAATTAATTATTTTAACACTAATGACACAAGAAGATTTCTTTCATTTACTTCTGCTTCCATTACAACTACAAAATCCAATAGTTCCACGGAGATGACAGAGGAAAAAATCATTACCAAATTTAGCACGCTCACAAAATGAATTGGGTTCAGATTGTCAAATGAAATCAGATCCCAACATTTCTCTTACTGACAACTCTCATGGAGATGTGCTTGTGCCATCGAAAACATCACTGAATTCTTCAGAATGTAGTGACAAACAGTAATCGTGGGGATGTTGAAATAATTGCAATAACTACCCTAAATGATCAGAGCAAGCGTAAAACTAAAATTATTTCATCAAAGTCGAAGGGTTATGTGAGAGATGGTATAGCACAACGCCTAAGGCCTAAAGTTACCAGGAAGGAAAGATGTTGATTAATTTCAAACACCTCTACGACAAAGGTGTATCTCTCCGTTCTTTTCGCACACAGGCGGTACGGTCACAGGGGCAGGCGATCTGAATCATTCCTCTTTCTTCCGGGAGGATGAAGAGACTCAGAGAGCTCAGTCGTCTCTTTTAATCTCAACCCACTTAACCGGCGATCCCATCCGTCCCTGCGTTAATAATGGAGTGGGGTGTCACGCTCCCTATACTTGCTGTAGTTTTTCAACCACTTATAGCGAGGTGTGGCACTACCAACCGTTTTCTTTTCACCAATACTTACGATTGTAGACTACTACTTATACTTAGTTTATTTTTTTGTTACCTAGTGTTATTATTAGCGTTTATACAAATGAAAACCCATACATATTCATCATCAACCGCAATTAACACATATACAATTGCACAACAGTATAAAGGGAGGAGCAACTCCCTGCAATATGAATCTGCCCAATACCAATATATATAATTTTCCACTTTTACAAAGTATAAGTTAAATCTTGGGAAACTCCAAATTTACACTTAGCCAATTTTTAACTTCCGCAAACTCGGTTGCCCAGCTCATCGGCGCCTCCGCACAGTCGCCGCACAACTCACCAACCCTTCATTCACCTCGTCGCACGATCATGTTGTTTTCCCAACTTGGGTGCGCCTCGTCGTAACTAAGTCACCACACACGGGTGTCTCCACACGAGTCACACCTCCGTTCACAAATCCAACACTTCATCGTTTCCACCGTTTCGTCGTGCACAGCGTGCCCTACACAAGTCGCCCGTCCGCACGATTCTTCGTTTTAGTGTGCACGGCGTGCCCTCGCCTGGCCGCCCGTCCACCCGTTCACCCAAACTCGTTCACCCGAACAACTTCACCCGAGTCGCCACACGACTTCACCCGGGTCTCCCGACGCCCTCACCTGGTTCGCCCAAACGACTTCACCCGGGTCGCCCGACGACCTCACCCGGGTCGCCCGACGACCTCACCCGGCTCGCCCGAATGACTTCACCCGGGTCGCCCAACGACCTCACCCGGGTCGCTCGAACGACTTCACCCGGGTCGCCCGACGACCTCGCCCAGTTCGCGCAAACAACCTCACCCGAGTTTTCTGCTCAACGACCTCACCCGAGTTTTCTGCCTGAACGACCTTGCTCGAGTTCTGCCTGAACAACCTCCCCGAGAACGACCTCGCTCGTGTTCACCTTCGCCCAAGTTTTCTGCACGAGTTTTCCGCATGAGTTTTTCGCCTGAGTTTCTCACTCGATTTTTCACCCGACTTTTCTGAACGAGTTTTACACCTGAGTTCCGCCCGTCGTGCGGGCTCATCCACGCACCACAGAACTCTTTGTTCGAACTCGTGTTGATCAAATGATGGTTGTTTGCCTCCAATCGCCCTCTAATATATACGGGCGGGTGGCGGGTTATGTCACCGGGCCGACCCACGCCCAACGCCCAAGCCGACTCGTTTACAATGTGTTGTCTCGCCCAGGAGGAGGGTCGGCCCGCCCAACTCATGGGACCGCCCCCTCAACTCGCCCAACACCTTATAAACTCGTCCAAGGTTCATTTCGTTTCACATTTCGCACGAGCTCCTCGCACGCACTTCGCACGGTGGAGTCGCCTCGATAGCGGGCCCTTACACCGGGGATGAAGGAAATAATAAAAGGCTAGAGAGGAAACTAGATCGCTGAAATTATTTGCGGAAAACCAAGGGATGGTAAAAAATGATTCGATGGAGGACGACGAAAACTAAGAAATCTGATTGGCCAAATTTAGCCACGTAAACTGAGTATAGGAACACTTTCGCTGTAATAATTTAATTTTAACAAGTTAATCTTAATTTTACATATTTTATTTAATATTTTAATTCTAATTTGTGATATTGTATTTAATATTTTAACTTTGATTTGTAATATTTATAAAACATTTTTATTTTAATGGTAGGTTAAGGAATAATCATTAATTTGGAGAATATATATATATATATATATATATATAATTATAATTATAATTTTTTTGTAAGTGGCAAAACCTATCATAATTGAGAATCAATAGTGGGCCAACCATCATCAATTGCTATCTATAAATGCAAGCTGACTCATCACTGCTATTCAAGGAAAACCATGCCACTTGAAATTACCATTTGGTTGTCCATAAGGGGGTTTCGTTCAAGCTAGATGGGTCCATAAGGGAGCACGCTTTCGCCCCCACTAGATGCCTCTAGGTCGGTCTTGGGGTGTAAACTTGTTTCCTTATGTGTGAGAAAGACATGCTCTTAGCCAAGCAAAGGAAATTTTAGGGCACACTCCAAGCGTACTTAAATAATTTTTATCTATTTGAAATTTGTTTGAATAAAGTTAATTATTATTATTATTTTTTTAAGTTCTAAAATATATAATTTAATTAAAACCATATTATCTTATATTCAAACACATATAATCATGGATATATGTAACATACCCCCTACTATCTTTAGCCTCGACTAAAGGTAGAAGGAGGAAGTTACTACACTGACTCAATCTCTAAGGTCCAATTATGGAAATGGGTTCTAAATTTTTCGACTTTTTCAAATTTCTCAAAACCCAAAATGAATGACATCAATACATTCATCTTGTTGAGACTTTTCCAACAATATAAAATTTTCCCCAACCTGACTCCCAGATCAAAAAATACGACAATTTAAAAACTAGTGTATCATACACTGCCACATCATTTGGCCCACCACATGTCTCCTTTGTAATCCCTACGTTGTGACCAATTCGCTATCAAAGTCAGCCACCACACTACCACTTGCCAATGTTACCTTAGCTTTCGATTCATTCATTTGAGTCACGTAATAACTTATCCCATGGCATACCCAGTCCACCACACACACACACATAATTGTATAAGCAATTGTCTATAATGCGACTTTTTGAAAGCCTTTCCGGTGGGTTTTTCCGGTCAAAATCCGGCAGTAATTTATTGGAATCGCAAGTTTGATAGCTAGTTTCTGCACAATCAAAGTGTCCTAGGGGTTTTTCAGTGTGCTGAATCCAAATATGCAGTTAAAAAACCATTTTAACTGCAACAAATCAAGATTTAACCTCAATTTCTTCCGCCGAAATCTCCAAAAAATCGCATTATAAACAACTCCATTGTATAACGTATATGGATGCGGCCCCTCTAAGGTCATGTCACCCTAGGAATGAAATCCCGGGAGAACCCTATGTAGTCTCCCATTGAAAGTGTTGGGGATAATCCTTTCGAGGTTAAATGGATATCCATGTGGACCCTCCTCCACATGTTACTTTGTTATTCATTGGGGCTTTCTCGCATGGCTCCACGATGCCACATCTCCCTGACCCTGTGCTAATTCTACCTTCGTTCTTGTTTTCCAGGGTTACATGGGAGCTTGAAACAACTATCACCACCTCAACACAATTCAACCAATAAAATTTTCAACGTTTCTCCATGCATGTGCATGTGGGCTCTGCTTGCCACACCACCTTGGGGATAAAATCCCGGTGAGGCTTGCACCCAACTCCTCGAGAAATAGTCAGGGACAAAGTGCCGAGGTGACGTCACTGACCCTTTCTGCCTGGGCGATGTCACCCTTCACATGCATCCAATCCAGGCATGACACATGTCACTCGCTTTCAGCTTACGTGGCCCCTCAAACCTTCAAAGTTGATTTACATGTGTCTTACTCTGCAGACGCCATGTGGCTCCAAGACCACGTGACCTGCCACGTTCGGTATGGGTCCTTCTTGGACCTCCGCATGGTAAAATCAAAATTTTCATGATAAAATGGTTTTGGGTTTTCTGTCGTGTTATTGAGCCAACCGTTTACCAACTAGCCCCACCTGCCAAGTCACCTCGAGATTAAAATCTTAGGAGTTTCCCTTGGGGTTCCCTCGAAATCTCTTGGGATAAAATTTTGAGACACGTGGATGGTGCCTATGATTTCTCTCCTCTACGACTTATATCTCTTTGCCTTCAAGCTAGGACATGGATCCCAACCATATGGTGTTGAAGGTGGGTGTCTCCACACTTCCTCGGACCCTAATTTTTGACACCCACAATATAAATGCCAGTGTATATAATGAAACTTTTCCACCCTCGATGCTTAAATATTAATGCATGTATAAGGTTCATTGCCAAAGTTGGTTGCATAATCTATAACATATATATGAGCATATGTAAGCCTTTTTGGGCTACCCCTCTGAAGCTTTCAGTTACATGTGTGATTACTATGCTTTAACACTATCTCTCTTGATATTTTTACAAGGTTCAATCCAATCCATTTAATATAATAGTATATATAGATAAATAACAAGCTATCCATCCTCAAATTTGAGGGTAGTCACCGACTTAATATCCAAAAAATTTCAATGCAAGCATTCATTCAATTAACATAGAATTGCCTATCTCTTCTATACATAGCCATTTAGTCCATTTTTTTTAGGACTCATGATGAATATAGGAGTGACCCACTCCTAAATATAAAGCAGCTATCATCTCTATTATTAGTTAATATTAATAATACAAGGAACAAGAACATGCATTAACATATAACTCTTTTTAGTTTCATAACCTGTACACAAAGATCTGCCCATTTATTTTCATTATTGCTCATTAGGTCATTTCCAGATCATAAAAATTCAGGACACTACAAGCCTCACATGCCAATAATAAGCAGAAAAACAAACCCAAGGGTACCTACAGGAAATATTTTTATTTACTTAGGACAGACACAAGGATTCAACGTTCCTTAGGCAAGCATAAAGTCATATTTCATGACATATTACTCGTATTGAACCAACACATTAGGTCCATATCAATACAGGCCTTAGGAAAATGTGGGAACTCAAACCATTTCATATCCATTCCTTTAAAACAAGAATGCTTATTCATACAGGAATACCTCATTCCTTAACATTACATGCCATGATAAAACAATGTATTAAACAAGAATATAAAACATTCAAAATATGAGAGTTATAAACTAATACCTATCTTTGATAAATTGAGCAAGGTAACTAAAATTGGGATTTAAACTCTCCACCCAACTTTAGACACACTGCAACCATTTATTTCTTGCAATATTCACCCCTAAGCTAGATTCTAGAGCTTGAGGATGAGTGATTGAGGGATTAATCCAAATCTTCCAGCTAAAATAGGGACTCTAGAAGACCATCCACCGCCACCCACCAACTACTTCATGCAATTGATATCACATAGGGAATTTGGAGGCCCAACACCTCCACCCTTCAATTCACCAAGGAAATAGAAAGGTTATTCCTCCAACTTCAAGACAATAAGGGAATCCAAAGGTTGTGCCTCCATCCTCAAAACAACAAGGGCATCCAAAGGTTATGCCTCCACCCTCCAACCAGTAGGGGAATCCAGAGGCTACACCTCCACCCTCAAAACAACAAAAAAATCTAGAGGTTGCGCCTCCAGCCTCAAAATAACAAGGAAATCCATATCACATTGTAATACCAAGAAAATGATCAAAATAACTCTCCTACCAGGAATCCAAGGAACATGTCTCCACCCAAGCTATCAAGGGAATCCAAAGAAAACCATCTCCACCCTCCAGTCTTACATGGGATCCAAATACTACTATCCTCACCTGAGAGCATTTCTCAACCAAAGAATGGATATATTCCCTTATGTTCTTATAACAACATAGATCTTTCTTCCCTTCTTCCTTCCTTCACTAGGGTTTTTTTCCTCCTATATAGCGCAATCCTATCTTTTCTTGTTCTTACTTAGTTGTGCACTCCTTTTACTCTTTGTGTCTTTCTTTGTATTAGTGGTAGTATTCTATTAATATGTGTGCGTGGTCTCTTGCAAATTCTCTGTGCTCTATGGTGTGTGGAGTGTAGTCTCCTCCCCTCGAGAATGTTTCTCTTTCCTTAGGTCGCTGCAATCGTTTTTTGTTGCATGGGGTAGACACTGTTGTCCCCCTCTTCCTTTTTGACTACGGTGGTTCTGGTTTATTGGAGTTGGTAGTGATGTTGTTGTGTTAGGTCCCTGCCCCACTCTCCTATTGGTTGAATTCAACTATCCCTGCTTCCAACACAACCCATCCTTCTTAAATTTTTTTCTTCTCTGCATTGTGGAATTATCCAAGGTAGGCATGACATATTTTGTCCTTGTTTTCTACTTAATTAATTTATAAAAACAATCCATTTAAGGAACATGTTCCAACCCTTCAATGGATTTCATGAAACCAATCAAGGTTCCTTCAAATCGCAAGGAATCTCCTTCCTCAAACTTTGGAATCCATGTCCCTATTCTTAGGCCTTTTAGTTATAATCAAAATATATGAAACATTTAGAATGAAGGGGAATTAGCCTAGGGTTGTCACAAATCCATCCCCTTTGGAGGAACAATATCCTTTGTGTTTTAATCCTACAGAAAATAAAAAACATGCGTAGTCCCAACATAAATCATTGTGAGCTTATTGTAGCTGCTACAACAACCCTAAATTTTTTGACTCTTTCAAAATTTTGGAGAACCCCCATACTGAATTTCCTGTCATTTTTTTCCTATAATATTCTAAGGGTTTCATTCCTCATTAATCACCTAGGGTTTCCTATAACCCAGTCAAACGAAAACTTGAAATTCTAAGACCTAAGTTTCTCTCCTAAGTCGCAAGTCACAACATTAGTTAGAAATTGCAACTCTACTACCTTCTCATTCTGCAATGTGTGGCACCTCCTTACACTCCTTCACACTAAGGTCACAAAGTCACAATTTATATCCCTAGTGGCTCCTCCTAGTAATGTGAGATCACGACTTGTGGTCTCACTCTCCTTGTTGTGCACGAAAAAACAATTACACACCCTCAACTTGCGGCCTCCTCCAATTCGCAAAATTTCATTTGTGCTTCTCATCACATCTCCACTAAGACTTTCCCATGTGACTCACGACGTCTTCACTATGCATCTCACTCGCGACTTGTGACCTGCCTCCACACACATGGCCCTCCTTATAAAATAACATCACTCACTTCCTTGTCTCCATTCTACCTTCGCGACAGAGTGACCAGTGAACCCTCTAGCTTCCATAGTGCCCCACGACCTGTGACTTGAGGTAAGTAATGCTCACAATCATTATTCTTTGTTTCAAATTGATAAGTGTCTTCCCTTGCATCATTTCTCTATGTGTTAACTTCCTAACCCTGTTCTCCCTGCATGTTTAAACTTCGTCACTCATCCCATAATTGTTCCACCTATCCTCAACTTGCCCTTCAATTTACCCATTTCCAAGAGTCCCATTAACGTTTTCTCCTACCTATTTTTTAACCCTAATATCCACATTTGAATACCCTAAAATTTCCCTATATTTTGGTTGCGTTCATGTTTTACTTTTTGTTTTCATATGGGCTTGTCTTAGGTGTGCATAAGAAGGAGTGTCATTTTATGCAAGCATAATATTTTGCCATCGACAACTTCATACTGAATATGTTCATGACTTCCATTTTCCACAACTTATGAGTCACATTTTCCCAGTGAATTCCATGGCTAGGTTGCATTTGCGCCTAGTTTGGGCGTACAAAGGTTGGGATTTCCCTAGTGTTGAGCTGTGACACCTCACACCATCACTTGTTCACCTCTCGGTAAAATGAATTCATTTCTGGTTTAGAGTTCAAGGTGTAACTTGGAATTATATTTGTAGCCACATAAGACCATTTTCATTTAACCTCTAGCTCGAAATCCCAACACATCGATCGCTTGTTTCTTACCTAGCTATCCTTTGCGGCTGTGGCCTAGATATGGTTGTGAATTGCGACCTATGCGAAGTCGCGATTCATCTACCAAATGTGCCATTTATATTTTCATTTTAGGATAGAAATTGAGGATATGACCTCACCATTCCAATCTTGCAAGATCTTTAATCACATATTTGTTACTAATTCCAAACACGACATGCACTACCTATCAAAGCTATACCCTGAACTTAAATGATGACCCAACCTTGCCAATTCCTCCTTGAAGTTTCCAATCACATCTGTAATTCATAGTAATGCAACCACAAATCACGACCTAGCCTTTGAATTGGAAATGTGAATTCCACCACAAAAACAAAAATGTGACCCTCCTTGCAACTGAGAAGTGCGACTTGCAATGTATAATTAAAATGTGATCTGTTCTATGATTTTTAATTTTGACGTAGACATGAATTTTCTTCCTACCCGAACCTAATTGCCTCAACCCTAGAATCCCAAGGCTTCACAGAAATAATATTGTCATGTTATCATTTTGGTATTAGATTATTACCATTCGAGCTAACATCCATGTCTTTGGTGAATAATTTTGAAATTCCAAGTACAATAGACCTTGATTGCATTAGTCTTCCATCATCCTCTGGAGAAAAGGTTACACTAGGGATAAGGGGATATATTAATGGTGTTGGATATCGCCAATAGTAATGGGTCTCCCTAGCATGAAGTCCCAATTATACCTCACACTGTTTCGAGTAGGAGCCCCATCCGGATAATAGGCCCGACCACAATTATTCTTAGAAATTTTCCTTGGCTGCAATTATCAACATAAGAAATTATACACAAACTTTGAGATAAGCAACTAAGTTGACACTGTGAAGCATACAATTTCAACATATATAAGGTTCTTCCATGAACATAGTAGAAAGAGTGAGCCGTTAAGAGAAAAGTAATATACTATTCTAGCAAATACACATGAGAGCATAGAAAGAACCGTTATTTAACTTGTGATATAGTTCACATAATAACAACGATCATGAAATAAAGTAACAATGACATTCAACGAGATGTATACGAAATCCAATGAAATAATTCATTTTCTTTAGTATGCATGAAAACAAACAATACCACCAACATTAAAAGAATAACCATATAACATCCATGATACATGCATGAAAGTGTGTCGGCTCTGAGAGCTTTGAATATTAAGTGGAAATTCAAAGTACACAATTAGAATGATGCAACACTAGCCCCAATAATGGAACATTAAGTCACCACTTGCTCCTCCCAATAATTATCTTCTCTCCTATGACAAACCAGAGAAGCCAAGGTGAAAAGTCATTTTGTTTGAGGCATTCAGGTTTATTTATAACAAATGAGGTGACTATTCACCTCCCATATGAATCTTGACCTACCTCATGACTCTTGATATCCCAAGTGACTTTTGAGCTTCTATGTGACCTTTAAGATCCTACATGACTCTAGGACTTCCTAGTGACTTTTCACATTGCATGTGTGACCCTTGAGTTTGCACATGTTTTACATTTTCTCACTTTTGGGAAATACAAAATTACATTCCACAAATTGTGGCATAATACATGGACAACACAAGACTTTTGTAGTGACACTTTGAGAAGCCATGACTTGGTGACTGTAACATGAGACTTCATTGTAATGTATCGGTGCCATGTTCTCCTCTTTTCTCTGTATGTCTTCAATCCTTCATGATAGATCTAGCTTGTACTTCATATTCACCCTCCAAAGGGTCTGGGTAAGTGTTGGAACCTTTGAAGTCAACATGAGTTACCATCTCTTTGTCTTGGTCCAAGATTACTTTACTCCTGAATGATAGCATATTTGTGACTCATCTCCACAAGTGTCCTCCTTGAGCATTGTCTTGCCATGATAGGATGGTAATACTAACAAATGAAGTTCACTCATGATAATAAAACACCAGTCCTGAAATCACCTATTCTATCTTGTACAAATGATAACTGTGATGGGACAGTGTGCAGGGGCTATGGGAAGAGGCCTTGTTGAGCACAATGCACAAAGTCAAAGGGTAAGGAGTGAGGATTTGGACACTATTATTGCACAATGCACGGTGGCAAGGGAGAGGCAAGACATGAATTTCACATCGAGAAAGTCTAGGAGGCAAGGATAGAAAGCTTAGGGACTATGACTATGCAATGCGTAGTGATTGAGGGAGAGAACGCATGCACTATGAAGTTGAGCACTACCGGGTCTAAATGATAACCCTACTATCCATTGACACTAAACAATATACAGTAAGGGAAAGGCAAACTAAAGGATTGCCCAGTTGAGCTTTGTAGGAGACAAGAGTGGCAAAGCTTGAGCACTATAAATATGCAATGTGCAGTAGTTGAGGGAGAAGGCCTAAGAATTGTGCAATTGGATTTTTCAAGGGTCCAAAAATGACCTAAATGTCCACTATAAGTGCATAGTGCATAGTTCTAGGTAAGGTCGATCAAAATTTCACATTGGGAAAATGTAATCAACAAGATGAAATGACTGTGCCCTGAAGTTGCTTAATGTGCAGTTTATGGAGGATGTCCTTTAGGATTATGCAGTGCATAGTTTCAAGAGTTTAAAACTCCACCACTATGGCTTAGGAATACACAGTGTCTAGTATACTTGGATGAGGGCTAAGGTTTAGTCATGGATTAGACAAGTTGTGAGGACCAAGAGAACTTTAAAATTGACTAACTGTGGGATCAATGAGACAAGAGAGTAAGAGTAAGAGCATACACAAATATTGAACATGATCACAAACACATATACAACCAAGAACATGACCATAAGATATATAGTACCCAAAATCAACATGTATACAACAAAATGAAAGTAAAGCAACACTTATCTCCAAGTGTGACACTTAAGATGCAACTTTATAACACAAGTGTTGTTTGTAACCAAAGGTGTACTATACCATGAGAATGTATTTGACACATGTTATAATGATAAGTATCATCAGTTAGTGCACGAGAGTGTATTGGAGTTTCCTCTAGAAGGTGTGCCATGGTGCTCTTTAATATGTGTGAAAACAAGGAAAAGAAATGCATGCATGAGTGAAAGCGACACATGCAAACACAAAGAAAACACAATTGATACATGTAAGAATGAAAGCAGGACAAAAATGACACTTGCAAAAGTAAAAGTGATGGTTGAGAAACTCACTAAGAAATGGGGTATTTGCAACCACGAGTGAGAGAATGCTCATATTCAAATAATGCACAAAGCTCAAACATGAAATATGAATATAAATATGAGCTCTGGACTTAAATCTTTATACAGGAAGAGAAAACATGAAATTAGGGTTAATATTGGTGAGTGTGCTTAGTGCATGTCGGGAATCTAGGAGCCAAGAGTGAATTGAATGAATTGAAGAAGTACCCTCTCATTGTTGACCAAGAGTGCAAAATCACTGTCACACGGAATGAGTTATATTTGCGGACAAATCCAACCTTCCTAGGAGTCTAAGACTCTCTAATGACAAACAAACCAAACAAGAGCTATCCTTCTCTAGATACACATCATTCTATGAGAATTCAAATGTTTTCGTTCTTACCTTAGGTCCCACGCTTGTTGTAGCAGTCCAGCCTTGCTGATCCAGATGAGCTCCTCCTTCACTTTCAGACCTGCATACACTAACAAAGCAAACGATTACATAGCATCTGAATATTCATCATAAAACAAAGCATATTTATCATATTGACCAAGGAATACATGAAATAATTCATAAACAAATCATTGAGAAGAATGGACTTATTTGTATTAAATAATCAAAGGAACCATTACAACCTGAGCCTTGGTGTTGTGCAAGCTCCTCCCAGGGTCCAGCAAGAGATTTCCTCTACTTTGACAAGCTCACCCACTCCCACTATGGCAACAAGGAAGGATAGTGATCTCTCCTCACATGTCAACAATGGAAGTCCTAATTCCAGCAGCATTTACCCTTTAGAATGTTCAGCTTTCAACCTCCCCTCCTTTGGCCCAAGGCCTGTATTTATAGTATTCTAGAGGAAGTTCTTTAGTTCCAATATCAATGGGATACTCCCTCTTTTGGATGGGGTAGCTCCTCTCTTGATGGTGATAAGTTCCTCTATCATAGGGGTGCATGAACCATCTGGAGGCGCTCAATACACGTCAAACACTCTTCTAGAAGGCTCTAGAAGTGACCACAAGTAACTTTTTAGAGATGAAACTCGCACCTTTTGACCTTTACAGGGGTACGCACCCAAGCTTTAGCTTACAGAGCATACAAGTACGCAGGTACAGTGTGTTTGGAATGCGTACACGTAGTCAAGGTAGAGAGAACCTGCGTACCCAGAGATAAACATGTTTTAAAGTGACTTTCTCTCTTTTTGAAGTTTGACATGAAGAGCAAAGGTTTGAGGCTTGACAAGGAGGACAATATGGCTATTGATGGAGCCATATTAACTGCAGATAGCCATGGTGACAAATTTCAGTGTAACAGAAGGTAATGGGGGGGCCCGATGGGCATTTAAGCGCGACAATTTTGGCTCAATGAGAGTTTAGGCGGGGATTAAGGTATCAGGTGGGATTTGATTGGGTTTTAACTAACTTAATTAAGGATCGATTACTTAGTGGGTCCGGGGTAGAAAACCTTAGTTTATATAATTAAACTGGGGTTGGATTAATTAATATTGCATGATTTAATATATATACGGGAAACAGGTTTTATTAGGGATTTAATAAATAAATTAGTAACTTAGTCAAATTAGCGGAGGGGGACCATACACTAAGCATATGATTTTCATTTTTTTAATGCTTTCCAATAATCACATAAAGACTTAGGATATAATGTTTTGTGGGTTTTTGATGTGAACATGGGTTATGTGGGGGAATAAATACTTTTCCTAGGTAAAAGTGATTTAACCTTAGGAAAGAATATTATTTAGGAAAGATGAATGATCTGAGGCGGGGAATGAATGCTTATGAGGGGATTTAGTTATAGCCTATAAGTCATTGAGTCGAGGGTCCGGTCCCTCCAAAAGTTAGAGAAAGGCTCTAGGCCTCTTTGACTTAGGGTTTTTGCGTACTTTGATCTTTATTTTGGGAAATTAGTTAAGTAAAAGGTGAAAATGAATGAAGGGAGTTAATTAACTGACTTTGATATCCATATGCATTCTTGAGTGCCTATTCACATATGTGACTATTATGATGAAAAATATGATACACATGCTTTTGTCTAATCAATCATCAAAATTCTACAACCTTTCTTCTACTTGCCCATCTACTCATCCTACCATTTTTACTTCTCTTTATTAGGGTGCATTTGAGCTAGAAAACCCTTATCAAACATTTTTATTTTTCTTTACAATAGTAAACTAACTAAATCTAACCTTATTACATCCAAGGGCTCAGATTAAACAGTTGAGCTCCTTTTATTTACTATACCTAATCTAGTTATCTTCCAAGATTAAATAGTTTGGTCAGATTTTATTCTCTATCGATGGACATGAAATTTAAAACATGAAATATCCAAGGTTAAACATTTTGACTACCATGGATTGTGGCAAAGATTACAAGCTACACACAATCATTTATTTTGCACAAAAAGTAAATAGTAGTGGCATTTTGACTGGCTCACTTTCATGGTATTTTCTTTTCTTGGGTTTCATATTTTTCATCTTTTTTGACCTTTTTATTCTTTTTTGTCCTTTGATTATTCTTTTAGGACATACCCGATTTACATTTTTTAATTTTTTGAATATGGAAAACAGTCATTCAAAAATTATGACTCCTATTGGTATAGGAACCTAATAGTGGCTCCACTTGGGGATGGCATTTCCTGGTTGAAATGTCAAGAACTTGTAGATCAATGGCCTTTTGAATTGTTGTGATGTCACTCTGCAACTTTTCCCTTTTCACTTTTCTGCATTATTTCTATTTATGACAGTAAAATCTTTGAAGCTTAGGACCTTCTCTTCGGGCTTTAACTCCAAAGAATCACTATCCAATCAACTCTATACTTTTGAAAAACAAAATATGTACAAATGATTAGTGAAATCAATAACTAGGCTCAATGTATTGTTTGAGCATTCGACCATTAATTGGTCCTCCTTCTGCTTCTGTGCCATCCATTTCTCTGAGGAAGAAAGCATTATTACCTCTGAATGCATAGATGACATATGGGCCTTTCCATAGGAAATCAAATTTCCCATGTTTACCTTTATCCTCTCTTCTTGAATCCCATTTCAAAACTTTGTCTCCTAGGTAAAAATCTTCTACCTTAGTCCTTTTATCAAAAGCCTTTTTAATCCTTTCCTGCACAAATTGAGATATGATGTACACTTCTTCCCTGGTTTGCTGTAAATGAATTGTTTGGTTGATTCTTCTTTGGATGTCATTTGATTCAACCTGCAACTCTTGGAGCAACTTCATCATTGGTGTTCCCAAGGATGATGGGAAAACAACTTCCATTCCATAAACTAATTGATAAGGACTAGTACCAATGGACTTCTTTGTGGTTAAACTGTCTGCCCATAAGGCATTCACTAGCTTTTTGTTCCATGTTTTCTTATTGTCTTTTAACAACTTTTTTATGTTATTCACTAAACTCTTGTTTGAGGACTTTGCTAATCCATTTCCTTGAAGGTAATAAGCTATGGAATGGCCCAAATTTATATGGTACTTATTACAAAAATCAATCATTCTCCTAGACTTGAAGGCTGCTGCATTATTAGTGATGATTTTTGTTGGGCACCCAAATCTAGATAGGATGTTGGATTCAAGGAAGGTTATTATAACAATGTCAGTAGCTTGCCTTGATGGTATGGCTTCTATCCATTTGGTAAAATAATCTGTAAAATAATCTGTAGTAGTGAGGATCCATTTGTGTTGGGCAGAGGAAGGTGGGTGAATTTCACCAATGAAGTCTAGACCCCATTGTTGAAAAGGTGCTTCAACAAATATTGGTTTCAAGGGGAGGAGTAAAAGCTTTTTCTTTCCTTAAAAAATTTGGTATTTATGACAAGAGGTTACAAATTTCTTTATATCAGAAAACAAAGTGGGCCAATAGAAACCGGCTCTAAGAATCTTGTCAGTAGTGGTTTTCCAATAAAGATGTCCTCCAGAGTCACCTACATGAAACTATTGTAACACCTTGTCAGATTATTCTTTCAATAAATAGTTAAGAAGGATACCTTCATGATTCCTCCAAAACAAAGCATTGTCAAGTATGAAAATTTTTAAAGATTTAATTTTTAAAAACCTGCTTTTGGTCCTGGATAATTCAGGAGGAGCTTGTAAATTTTGTAAAACATATATGATGTTAGCATACCATGGTGATTCAATAAAGGTTTGGCTGATTGGTGGAGTTGCCATCTCCTCTCCATTATCCATTTCTGCAATAAAATTTATATCTAAGGCTTGACAGTTCGATTCAGCCATGAGCTTGGCTAAACCTTGGCCTTTGATTAACTTCGTTGGCTTGATTTCTAAGTTATATTCTAATATAGTAGCAATCCATTTCCCTCTCTTTCCATATGGACCATCTTGAGTTAGGATATCCTTGACTACTTCATTGGGGACATAGGCTATTATATGAGAGTATAAAATGTAAACTCTAAAATCTTTGATAACTTTGACCAGAGCAAAGTCTTGCTTTTCCATTATATTATACTTTAAAGTGTTGAAAAGTGGGCAACAAGAAATGCTAAATTTAGAATGTGCTAAAAACAAAATGTCTAAAAATAACATGTCTAAAAATAGCAGTTTGGCCAGTGAGGTCATTGGCCACCTTGGGTGAGAGGTGAAACTGCTAAAAATAGAAAGTTCTAAAATAGCATTTCTGGGTCCCTTCCTATTTATAGTAGTCCCTGGTCTATCTATAGGAAGTAAAATCGAATTTGGTTTTAATAGTAGTTTAAAATATTAATTGATTAATATCCATGAGTTAATTAGTTGGAAAAATTAAACTTGAGTCTTTGTGAGAACATGCAAATTAGTTGTCCCACTGATTGAGGAATTTATCCTTTATTCTCTCCACTGATTGAGGAATTAAATATGAGTTCTATAATGAGAGAATCAGTTGACTTAGTTCTAACTAGTCAAGTCCAGTTATATTATTTTAACAAGTTGTTAGAATAATAAAATATAGTTTGTTAATGCTTGCATGCATGTGACAACTATTATTTTAGATAACTGAGGATTCACTAATGGATAACTGTTGCATGTCAGTTCTGTCAGAGACCTAGGTGAGGTCAGATGAGGGACAATGTACTATCAGATGCTTAGATCTTCCCATGGAATATTCCTTGCATGCAGGAGGAACTAGTGTCCTCAAGGATTGCGTAGTTGGACCTATGGTTGACATCAGGGATGGTTGGGGCCAATTCACATATGTTTTGTAATTGGATCCCAATCAAAATTGCGCAAGGAAATAGGGGATTGGTGGACTTGAGGCCTACATATTGAGGCATAGTGAGTCTATGATCTTCATCTTTTGATTGCAAAGAGTACATGATAGCTCTTGAGCTGATAATTTTTGTAAACAAAAGAGGATTTCCACTTGATTGATAATACAATGTTGGGGGTTTTATGCTGGTGCTTTCCCGAGTGATATATCTATGTTATGTGTGATTATTTCTCTTGATCAGTTATATGTGTTTATGGTTGATGTTGCTCATGAAATCGATTTTTCTTCCGCTTAATGTTTTGTAGAAGTAGATCATGTGTTTTGCTTTAGTACATTGCATTACCAGTTTGATCTACAAGTGAAATTTCTACATGGTATCAAAGCTAGCTACTTTGTAGAAAAATTCTACATGGTATCAGAGCGCAGTTAATCAAGCAAGGAACAATATACAAGCAAGAGAAAGAAATTCGAAGTTTATTATTCGGGATATAGATATCTAGTTCTCATCACAGTTCAGATTTCATCCAGATGGCCTTCACTGGGTTGAGGCTTGAGTATGCCCTTGATGGTAGCTCAAACTACATAGCTTGGAAGGATCGCATGGAGGCAGTATTGGAATTCATTGATCAAGATGTCCCTAAGCCTACTGATGCTACTCAGGTTGCAAACTGGAAGAAGAACGTGGCTAGAGCTAGGAGAATCATCCTAGAGGGAGTTCGAGATCACATAGTCTCGAGCCTCCATGGGAAGGAGACTCTGTTTGCAATGTGGAAAAAATTAAAAGATTTATATCATAATAGCAGTGATCAGCAGAAGCTGGCACTAAAGGACAAGCTTCGAAAGATCAAGTGTGAGAAGGGCAATACGATCACTACATTCCTGAACAAGCTCACCAATTGCAGAGATGAGCTTGCAAGCGTAGGGGTCACTACCGCTGATGATGATATGGTGAGTCTAGCACTCCTTGGCCTTCCTAAAAGCTAGCATAGCTACCAAGAATCAATGGATGGAAGGGATAAACTGCCAAACTAGGAACGACTATGGTTGGATTTAATGCAGGAGGAGATCAGATGAAACACCAGAGATGGAGCTTCTTCATCAAAGAATGATGATGAAGAGAACTTCGCTTTAGCATCTAAAGCTAAGAAAGGGAAAGGGAAGGCATCCCAATCCAAGTCTTCTCAAGGAGGGAAGAAGTTTGACAAGTCTAAGGTGAGATGCTTTCATTGTCATGAGTTGGGTCACTATGCTACTAGTTGCCCAAAGAGGAAGAAGTCCAAGAAAGGTTCCTCCAAGGAATCTGATGGTGATGCTCTAGCTTCCCAATTTGAGATGGATTTCTCACTTATTGCATACATGGTTTCATCAAACATGGGATGTGTTTGGTACATGGACAATGGAGCTTCTTTCCACATGTCAGGTGACAAGGCAATTTTTAGCACTTTGGAGGAGACGGATCTCCAGATACGGATCAAGATGAGTGATGACGGAAAGTACCGTGTCTCAGGTGAAGGTACGGTTGTGTTTAAAAGGGAGCATGGTTCTCCCCTCTCTCTTTCTAATGTTATGTATGTACCAGGGTTGAAAAAGAATCTTATGTCCATTGCTTTGCTTGAGGATAAAGGCTATGATGTAGTCTTTAGTTTGGGAAAGGTTTTCCTAAGGCATATAGGCACTGGACAGACCAAACAAATAGGGATTCGAGTGAAGAATCTCTATAAGTTATAGGTATAAGACTATGCTGCTTTGAGTTCCAAAGCAGAGGTGATGCATGCCCAAGATATTGGCAAGTTATGGCATAGGAGACTAGGCCACTTGCATCATGGGGCCTTGAAGATCATGCAACAAATTTCTACCGGATTACCCAAGTGCAAGCTAGAGCAAGTGAGCACATGCAAAGGTTTCACTTTGGGTAAGTATGCAAAATCTTCTTTTCATGATCGGGATGGTAGAGCAGGAGTAGTTCTGGAGCGAGTTCATTCAGATGTATGTGGGCCCTTCTCTACAGCCTCCATCAGAAAGCAAAGGTATTATGTTATTTTTGTTGATGATTTTTCTTGTAGATGTTGGATCTACTTCAAGCAAAAGAAGGATCAAACCTTCTTGAAGTTTTGTGAGTTCAAAGCTTTGGCAGAGAAAGAATCAGGGATGAAAGTAAAGGCCTTGCAAAGTGATAACAGTGGAGAGTATATTTCCCAGCAGTTTAAGGACTTCTGTGCTTCAGAAGGAATTAAACGGGAACTCATGGAACCTCATAACCCACAATAGAATGGGGTGGCTGAAAGGAAGAATAGATATATTGTGGGCGCAACTCGATCAATTTTGCATGACCAAGGCCTACCACTTCATCTGTGGGCTGAGACATGCAATACACCAGTATATCTTCAGAACAAAAGTCCTCATCGTATTTTGGGGATGAAGACACCTATGGAGGCTTTTTTGGGGAAGAGATCAAATGTGAGTCACTTCTGCATCTTTGGATCTCCAGTTTTATGTCATGTGACCAAAGATGCTTGGAAGAATCTAGACCCAACAACTGAGTGGGGAATACTTGTGGGGTACACAGATACACCTCACAACTATTGTGTGTTTCTACCTGTCAGTTAGAGGATCGTAGTGCGTAGGGATATGAAGTTTGATGAGCAATGAGCCATGCAAGTATCACTTGAGAGGGAGCTCAAGTTGCATGGTGATGATGAGGAACTATTAGTTCCTAAGGATGTGGAGCCTCCTGATGATGCGAAGTAGTCGCATGTAGAGATTCCAGTTGTGGAGATCACCAGTACTAGAGAGTCTTCCAGAGGGGCAGAAATGCTCACAGGAAGCTGACAGATTGATATAGGATGTGAGAGAGAATGTGGGGCAACCATCCTCTCAGCGCAGACAGAGGGAGATCTCCCAATAGATACACTGGATACATGGCCTTGGTTGGGGAGTGTGTAGCGACCGAGCCTTCTTCTTTTGAGGAGGCAGTGCAGCAACCAGTTTGGGTGGATGGGATGGTAGAGGAGTATGATTCTATCATGTGGAATAGTGTATGGGATGTTGTTCGTAGACTAGGGGACAAGTCAGTGGTTACTTCCCGATGGATTTACAAGGTAAAGCAGGCAGCTGATGGTAGTATTGAGAAACACAAGGCAACGTTTGTTGCCCATGGTTTCTCACAGGTTGAGGGGATTGACTATGATGAGACCTTTGCTCCTGTTGCAAGGTACCCATCGATTAGATCGATTCTAACACTGTCAGCACAGATGGGTTGGCAGATCCATTAGATGGATGTGAAGACAACGTTCCTCAATGGGGAGATTGAGGAAGAGGTATACATAGAGCAGCCAAAGGGATTTGAGACCTTCGATTGTGAGTCACATGTGTGTCAGCTCAAGAGAGCATTGTATGGGCTGAAGCAAGCATCTCGTGCTTGGTATACTAGGATTGACAACTATT
Source organism: Pinus taeda (assembly GCA_000404065.3). NCBI lineage: Eukaryota > Viridiplantae > Streptophyta > Pinopsida > Pinales > Pinaceae > Pinus > Pinus taeda. Next base: position 45,614 of record APFE030074720.1, read on the forward strand.
TCACTAGGTTGGGCTTCACTAAGAGTGAAGCCGATGCGAACCTCTACCACATCATTGTAGATGGTAAGCTATTGATTATTGTACTTTATGTCGATGATCTAATTTTGACATGTGATGATCAGTTGATCAATTCTTGCAAGAAGGATCTTGCAAAAGAGTTCAAGATGAAGGACACGGGCCTCGTGCACTGCTTTCTAGGCATGGAGGTGTGGCAGAGAGATGGGGAAGTATTTGTGTCTCGAGGCAAGTATGCCAATGAGATAATCAGGTGCTTCCACATGGAGATGTGTAAGCCAATGGAGACTCCTCTAGCAGGTAACTAGAGGAAGGAGGATGCTACTTCAGATGAGGTAGTAGCTGCTACTGTTTATAGACAGCTTACAGGTTCATTCATGTATTTGGTGAACACATGACTGGATTTGTGCTTTGCAGTGAACCAACTGAGTCAAACTATGGTTCAGCCAACCAAGTTATTTTGGAAGGCAGCAAAGCATGTGCTAAGATATCTCAGAGGCACTACACAGTATGGATTATGGTATAGGCGGATAGAGGGAGTGAAGCTCCAAGGCTTCACAGATGCAGATTGGGCAGGTAGTCCATCAGACAGGAAGAGCACTTCTGGAGGAATCTTCAACCTTGGGTCAGTTGCAGTTTCTTGGTATAGCCAGAAACAGAGATCAGGTGCACTTAGCATAGCGGAGGCAAAGTACATGGCAACTAGTCAGGCTGCATGTGAGGCCATCTGGATGCGGAAGATTCTAGTGGGATTGTTTGGTCACATGATGGATCCTACAGTGATATATTGTGATAACCAGAGTTGCATTAAACTCTTTGAGAATCTAGTGTTTCATGATAGGTCCAAGCATATAGATATCGCTATCATCATCTACGGGATTGTGTGGTTAAGAGGATCATGATGTTGCAGTACATTTCGATCGAGGAACAAGATGCAGATATTTTGAAAAAGGCAAGTTTGAGTTCCACAGAGATAGGATCGGGGTTGCTGATAATCCCTTTCTTGTTGAGGGAGTGTTGAAAAGTGGGCAACAAGAAATGTTAAATTTAGAATGCGCTAAAAATAGAATGTCCAAAAATAGCATGTCTAAAAATAATAGTTTGGCCAGTGAGGTCATTGGCCACCTTTGGTGAGAGGTGAAACTGCTAAAAATAGAAAGTTCTAAAAATAGCATTTCTGGGTCCCTTCCTATTTATAGCAGTCCCTCGTCTATATATAGGAAGTAAAATCAAATTTTGTCTTATTAGCAGTTTAAAATATTAACTGATTAATCTCCATGAGTTAATTTGTTGGAAAAATTAAACTTGAAGTCTTTGTGAGAACATGCAAATTAGTTGTCCCACTGATTGAGGAATTTATCCTTTATTCTCTCCACTGATTAAGGAATTAAGTATGAGTTCTATAATGAGAGAATCAGTTGACTTAGTTCTAACTAGTCAAGTCCAGTTAGATTATTTTAACAAGTTGTTAAAATAATAAAATATAGTTTGTTAATGCTTGCATGCATGTGACAACTATTATTTTAGATAACTGAGGATTCAGTCATGGATAACTATTGCATGTCAGTTCTGTCAGAGACCCTGCTGAGATCAGATGAGGGACAATGTACTATCAGATGCTTAGATCTTCCCATGGAATATTCCTTGCATGCAGGAGGAACTAGTGTCCTCAAGTATTGCGTAGTTGGACCTATGGTTGACAGCAGGTATGATTGGGGCCAATTCACATATGTTTTTTAATTGGACCCCAATCAAAATTGTGCAAGGAAATAGGGGATTGGTGGACTTGAGACCTACATATTGAGGCATAGTGAGTCTATGATCTTCATCTTTTGATTGCAGAAAGTACAAGATAGCTCTTGAGCTTATATTTTTTGTAAAAAAAAGACGATTTCCACTTGATTGATAATGTAGTGTTGGGGGTTTTATGCTGGTGCTTTCCCCAGTGATATATCTGTGTTATGTGTGATTATTTCTCTTGATCAGTTATATGTGTTTATGGTTGATGTTGCTCATGAAATCGATTTTGATTCCGCTTAATGTTTTGTAGAAGTAGATCATGTGTTTTGCTTTAGTACATTGCATTACTAGTTTGATCTATAGGTGAAATTTCTACGTAAAGGGGCATCTCTCAGGGATTTTCTAGAAAAGGAAATAGGTTGTTCATAACCCTGATCATTCTTCTGCAGTAGGATTGCAACAATTGTGTGTTTTGAGGCACAAGAAAATATAATGAAATCTCTATCGAACTTTGGACTGACCAAAACTGGTGTTTTTGTTGAGGCTAGATTAATATCTTCAAAGGATCTCTTAGCTTCAATGGTCCATTTTATGGTTGAATCTTTTTTCAACATGTTATTCAATGATTTAATTAATTCTGCAAGTTAGAAATAAATCTTCTAAGAAAGTTTATTTTTCCTAAAAAGGCTTGTAATTCTTTGATGCTCCTAGGATGCTATATCTGTAAGATGGCTTCAATTCTTGCAGGATCTATTCGGATACCATCTTTTGAGATTATGTGGCCTAACATTTTTCCCTCTTCTAACCCAAATAAGGATTTTTTAGGATTCAAATAAATTCCATACTTCCTACATTTGATGAAGACCTGCCTTAGCTGATCGAGGTGTTGTTTATTAGATTTTGAGAATACAGTGATATCATCTAAGTATATTACTAGGAAGTCATGAATTTACTTTGCAAAAGCTATGTCCATAGCTCTTTGAAAGGTGGCCCCTGCATTTTTTAATCCAAAAGGCATTTTCAAAATAAAATGTGCCCCAAGGAGTAGTGAATGCTATTTTAGCTTGGTCATCTGGGTGAACTAGAATCTGATTGTAACCAGAAAACCCATCCAATAATGAGATTTTGGTTGACCCTACTACCCTTTGTAATATATGATCCATTTTAGGGAGAGGGTAATTGTCTTTTAGTGAAACTTTATTGAGATTCCTGAGATCAACACAAAGTCTAATCTCACTAGTCTTCGTCCTTTTTGGCACCAAATTTGAAACCCAATCAGAGAATCTAATTGGTACTATTATCTTGGCTTCATACATCCTTTTGATTTCCTTTTCAATAGAAGGCAATAGAATGGGATTAATCCTCCTAAGCTTTTGTCTAAAAGTTTTATGGTTTTCTTTTATGGGGATGGTGTTTTGTATTATGCTGGTGTCATAGGACTTGAGGTCCTCATAACTCCAAGCAAAGACATCTTGGAATTCCTTTAACAGTTCAATGTATTTCAATTTTTCATTAGGAGGTAAGGACTTTGAAATTTTTTATCAATTTTGGTTTCTCCTCAGTAACTATGTTACACTCCTCTATATCAGATTTTAAGGGTTCCATCTTTGGTTTTCTAGGGACATCATTTGAATCAAACAAATCTTCCAAAGGGGTTAATCCTTTGGGAAAAAAGTTATCTTTGAGATTGATGATTTTAGAATCTTCGTTTATTCTCTTAAATTTTAACTTGCTTTAGGTTTTGTACATCTGATTTGTAAATTTAGTGGAATGGAATCTATCTATCTCTTCATCTTCTAACTTGTTAATTTCTATTTTATTTGTAAAACAGGGATCTAATGTTATGTCAGTATCAATATTACTATTTACAAATTCCTCCTCTAAGGTCAAAAAATTGTTTATTTGTTGGTCATTAGCAAACACTTGCCAGTTTTTCAAGTCATCTGGGATAGCAGGTCTGTGCCTAACCTCGGCAGTGTACTGATGGTTAGGTTGGAATGGTAACTTAAAGGTGATGGAAAACATTGCTAAACTATGAGCCTGCATATTATGTTTCCTTGGAATGACTGCAAGCTTAGTTTCTAGAAAAGTTTTCAATATTTCTACAACTGTTCCTTTATAAAAACTTAATCTCGGGCTTTTGGTCATATATACAACATTAATTTGTTTTATAACCAACTTAGAATCTCCCATAATAGAAACTCTTATAGCTCCTAACTTTCTAACCAATTTGAGACCTAAAAGAAGTGCTTCATACTCAGCCATGTTGTTATTGCATTTGAAATTTAGTCTATAAGCATGGCCCTCTGAGTAATCATTCTCTAAATTGTAAAACCAAACTCCCGCTCCTGCTCCTAACTTGTTCACTGATCCATCAAATTCAAGATGCCATAATATTTCTTTTTCATAATTCTTATTATCTGGGGGGACAAAATATTCATTGATTAAGGTGTCTTGATCATCTTTTTATTTGAAATCTCTTGAGTTTGGACAGTTTCATTTTGAGCTGTAATTGCAATTTCTTTTGGTTCTGAAATATTGTTGTTTGAAGTAGTTTCTTTTGTTTGTTCAACATTGTACAAAATAAAAGAATGAATGTCAAAATGCATGGAATAGATAGGAAAGTTTTGAGGCCTATCTTGGCTACTCACTACATATTTCATTAGAGTCTCTCTGTATAGTTTTTAAGGATGTCCAAAGACTCAAATTGTGGCATATGACATGTCAAGTTGCAAACTTCCTTGGAGTTTGGCCCCCCATGATCTAGACAATGGCATGCCATATTTAGGTGGTATATCAGCAACAACTATGTCCATGAGAATGATCTTAGTAGGATATTGTACTAAGGAAACACACAAGTCTTTGATTAACCCTAGACACTTTATTTGACTTGAATCAAATGAAAACAAATCTTTGTAAGGTTTGGTAATACCCAAATTTAACTTTTCCATAACAGATTTAGGCATTAAATTGTGTGAAGCCCCAAAATCTAACATTACATTGTGTAAGATTTTATCATGAATGTTAAGGCTAATATAAATGGGTGGTATCCCTCCTTCTAATGGTTTGCCATTAAAATCAGGACCAAATATCAGCTCAAGCTGATCATCAAACAAGTTAACATAATCTTCATTCTCAACGAAGTTTAAGGATTTGCTTATTTGAGACTTAGAAGTTTCATTTTTAATCAGCTCTGTTAAGGGAACTGAGATTTTTAGCTTAGCTACCTTTGCTCCCAAATTGAAAGGCAAAGGGTCTTTCTCTATTTGAGGGCTTGGAATCTTCATGGCAGGAGTTTGAGTAGATTGCTCTTCTTTTTCTGCATTTGAAGTATCTTTTTGTGGATTTTCTAATATGGTGTTTGTAGATTTCTCCACTGTCCCCTTGGAGGGGATTGAAGTGGATGGTTAATCATTAAAGGGTTGGTCATGAGTTATATCTACAATGGTGGGACTAGAAGGGTTTTGATTTGGTCTAGGGAGGATTTGGAGAGTTTTAGTCACTAGGGTTGTTTTGATTTTCCTAGGTTGATTTGATACTGCTTTCTTGTTTTGGTCAGGAGTATCAGTGTTCTTTTTACTCCTCAAGTTGTACTATTTGTGCACTTCAAAGATAGCACAATCATAACCTTGCTTGTGATTGAATGATTCTTTGGATTGGGTCTGTAATTGCTAAAGCATATGTAATTTCTAATCATCTTGGGTCAAAAAGACAGTTTCCTCATCATCTAATCCCATTAAGTTCATGTGTGTGTCTTGTTCAGGGTCTTCTGAATGGAAATTTTCAACATAGTTTTCTTGAAAAGTAGGCCTAATATTCTGATTAGGCCCATTTTTTCTAGTGTTTTGATTTTGATTCTTTCTAAAGTTTGGATTTCTCACTGGAGGTGCTTGTTGATTATCCAAGTGAGGCTTCCTTTCAATGTTTTCTATCCTATCCATCAGTTTTTCCATTCCTTTGGTTAGGGCATCTATTTTAAGGTCAGAGGGTGAGGCTTCATCTTTCAAGGGTCCTCTCCTTTCATTCCTAACCCTAGCTCTTTTTGCTAGCAAATTAGCTTCTACACTAACTGCTACACTCTGCATGTCTTCTAAAGTTGGAGGATTTATGTCTCTCATTTGGAATGCCATATCAGTATCAAACCCATCATAAAACTTTATCAGAGCTAAACCAGGTGGGGGTCTAAGATTGACTGGTATTGCATTGTATATATTGTTAAATTTGATACAGTAATCCTGGACTGTTTCATTTGGTCCTCTCCTGATGTTTTCATATTCTGAGAGGATCTGTAGAGGGCTCTTTTTCTTTTCCCATCTATTTAAAAATTGCTAATAAAATACTTCTAAAGTGTCTATGCTATTAGCAGGTAAAGATCTAAACCATGTTCTTACATCACTAACTAGAGTTTGAGCAAAAAGTCTCATTTGGATATCTCCAATATCAAATTCATGTAATTCAAAGAAATCCGTCATTTTGTTTGTATGCTATTGTGTTGTTTAAGTTCCTATGCCATCAAATTGGACAATTTTGTTCTGGTAATCTTGAGGCATGGAACCACGTGGAGTAGGTAATACAAGAGGAGCATATCCATTTTCCATGGCTCTAATTTGGGTAGGACTAAGAAGTGGGGTTTGGGTACTATGAGGTGATACAATGGTTGATGAAGAGCTGGGAGTAATGGGTGACTGATGTGTAATGATAGGTTGGTGGGGAAGTGAAGGTATAAATGGAGGTGAGGAATGAACTTCAAAGGTGGAAGGGAATAATGGTGAACTAAAGGGAGTTGAAATTGTTTTAGAAAGCTCAGGGATCTTAACAGTAGTAAGCGATGACTAAGGGGAATTTAGAATATACTGATCAATTGATAGGTTTTCATTTTGGACTTCAAGATATGCAATAAACTCTGGATCTAGAAATATGTCATCAAGTGCACTTTCAGACCTGGTTCTAAATAGAGAAAGGTCAAATGACTCATCAAAGGGGAGGTCTTCTAAAAACAACCACTCATCAGGGCATGAATCTGCTTTGATTGAAGGTGTTGGACTGACTGAATTTTCTTGTCTTTTGGATATTCTTGAAATGAGGTTGGGATTATCAAATACTGGGGTAGGGTTTGGATCAGGATTGGCCCTAGTATAGTGAGTTCTCCTTGAAGCCAGAGTTTCGAACTTTTCTAGCTACTTTCTTTTTATGAAATTTTTGTAAATAACTTCTAATAAACCCTTCAAGAGGATTGAAATAAAGATTTTAAATTTCTCAAAGGTTTATTAACACTGAGGATTTGATTACCCAGTATGGTTGCCACTATGTTATCACTCGGAAGTCTTCCCTAGAAGTTATGAAAAGAAGGAATAATCTGAGGTAACCAAAAACCAATCTTTAGACTCAATTTCTAGCCAACCTAAGTCCAGAGAGGGTTTTGTATTTATAATTTAAATTTGTTTAGGTGGAATTTTATGCTAGTTATTAGTGTTCATAAGGTTTTGATTTTGGTTGGGTGGTGGAATTCTAGGAAAGATGGGTAGAGCTAGTTTCTTTAAGCAATTGGGCTATGGAGTCAATAAAAGGATAGCATAACTGGATTATATCATCAAAGGGAGTGTTTACAGGGCAGGCTAGCAAAGCAAAAGGCAAATCTTCAAGGGCTGATGGATGGAATGATTCTAACCAGCGTGAAAGGGCACTTAAGAATCCTTGGACCAGGATCAGAATGAGGAACAGAGGGTGATCATCAACAAAGGGCAATTAAGAATCCTTTGCTACATAGAACACAAGAAAAACCATGGAAGCTGAGGAGCAACTAAGAATTCCCTAGCTAAATATTTTAGCAGAAAACATTAAGAATGTAAACAATCAAGATAGATTGCATTGAAGCAACTTCTAAAATATCATTCCTAGTTTAACATTCAGATTTCATAGAAACACATATTATTATTAAGAAACATAAGGAAAAACAATAATACACATGAGAGAATGCTTATTTGATTTTCGCTTTACACAAGAATCCTGTAAAATGTCTGAGCTTTATTCCATGATCCAGCAAGCCAGTCCAGTTTTTTGATACAATAAGACTTTTATTTGAGTGGAAGTCTACAGAAATGTCTTTGAATCCACCCTAAATACTTCGAAATGTGAAGTATTTATATAAAAAATATTACAAAATATCTCATAATAGTTTGAGATTTAATTAAGGAAATACAAATATCTTCAAGCATGAAGATAGAGACAGATGGAAAACTGCATCATGATGTCCCTCTTATTATGGTAGTGCTTGCTGTTGCAGTTGAGTTTGAGCCCTTTAATATGGATGATATTTGTACGCTGGAATAATCTTTATCTTTCATCTTTTACTGATACTCTTTAACCTGCAACTCTTTGACCCTGTTAATCCGTCTCTTACCATTTTCATCTAGCTACCTTTAGATTAACTGTGGTAACTTATAGTAAATTTGTCATTTTTTCCCACCATTCATCCTTAGGTAACTTTACTTTGAGCATTCTTCTGTAGATCTCGTTTGCCTCTGTGTATTTGGCAAAATTAGGCTTGGTGACAAACAAATGTTTCACCTCATGCTCTAGAAAAAATAGATTCTCTAAAGTACCATACAATACTTTCCTAGTTGGCAAGGCTTTTGTACCTGAAGTGCTTGCTTGTTCCTTGGCCAACTTCCTTAATCTATGAGTGTAGTCCAATTGGGTCATCAGTTTGTCATAGATGACCATAGGACTGGGAAGGCCTTTGTCCCTCAAAATTTGAAATTTGGCCATGAATTTGTCAATTCCCACCTGCATGTTATGGCATTTTTCCTCTAAATTGACCATGAGGTTTCTTTTTGAAAGAACCATTTTGACTTCCAGGATGGCTTCAGTCCTATCCTCTATACCAAGATCATTTAGCTCATGTCCGTTCTTGCTGTTTAAGAAGTGGATGAGTCGATTAGCATCCACAGGCTGATCTTCCAAATCTACCCTTACTTTCTTAATAGCCTCAGTGGGCACTTTCACCAATTCTATTTGCTCAAATATGACTTGAATTGATGGCCAAATATCATTAACAGAGTCAATGATATTGGCCCATAGCATCTCCTTGGTCTATCCTAGTGGCTTTTGTAGAGTTAAATCTTTTTCTAGGACCTTGATCTTCTCACCCATCCTTAAGGCTTTCTACGTTTCTTCTCTCTGCTGAATTTGGGCAAGCTTACAGGCAATTTCTAAACTTGCCACTTTCTCCTTTAGCCTCTTGAGCTCTGTTGCCTGGATGGACATTTCCTCCATGGATTTTACCAACTTTGCTATTTTCTCTGTAGATGTACCTACTACTGTAGATTCAGTAGTGATAGGCAGCGTTGTGGCAGGTGGAGCTTTGGGTGCCAATGATGTTGCCAATATTGAAGGAACTATAATAGAAAAAGTGGGAATCATAGTCCTAGAAGTGGTGGCCAATTCACGTTGTTTCGATTGAATCAATGTGTCTAATTCTTTCTCTGTTTCTTTCAGCTGGTCATTTAGCTTTAGGACCAAGTCCATAAGCTCTTCTTGTCCTTTTTGTGTCTCTAGGACTTCTACTGTCTATGGGTGATGTAATGGTGGAACCTTGAATTGATTCTTCAAAGCAGCTAGGTCATCATTTTTCTTCTTTATTAATTTTTTGGTGGCCTTTACATCTTTGGGATCGTGTCCCAACTGAATGATTAAGTCCTCTAAGGACTTGATTCTGGTGTCTTTGGCCCATGAAGAGGCCTTCTCCAATTGGAACTGAGATGATATGTTATTTAGGGAACTTTGCAATTGGTGAGCTGCGATGGCTTTCCCTGTCAAGGTGGATTAAATAATTTCCCCTGTTTGCTTGTGCAGCTCAATCTGGTCAATAGGATGAATGTCCTTTGCCAATACTTCAAAATCTATCTTTTTGAAGTCTGCTACTATTCTTGGTTACTGAGTAGTAGGTTTCACAAATGTCATCTGCATTTTGCCTTCTTTAACATCATAGGCTGATATAAGCCTTGTATGGTTTGTAGGTGCCATCTTTAAGTACTATGCATAAGTTTGGGATTTTAGCCTCTCATTCCTGGCCTTTATATCCTTGTACCTTTCTTTGATATCTTAGTCCCTGTTAGCTAGCATCTTAAATGAGGACACTTCAACACTTTGCTGCCTTTCCAACATTTGAGTGTGAGATGTGGAAGGTTCTAGTGTGCCCCCAGAGGGAGTGGCATGCCTAATTTCTTCTCTTTCTGTGCTAGTGGCCCCAACTATTTCTTCTTTGAATTCCTATTCAAAGATGGGATTTAACCTTTGCCTTTTGACCAGGCTGGTCTGTTGAAAAATGTGCAACAAGAAATGTTAAATTTAGAATGTGCTAAAAATAGACCTGCTAAAAATAACATGTCTAAAAATAGCAGTTTGGCCAGTGAGGTCATTGGCCACATTGGGTGAGAGGTGAAACTGCTAAAATCGAAAGTTCTAAAATTAGCATTTCTGGGTCCCTTCCTATTTATAGTAGTCCCTAGTCTATCTATAGGAAGTAATATTAATTTTGGTCTTAACAGTAGTTGGAAATATTAATTAATTAGTTCAGTTGAGTTAATTAGTTAAGGAAATTCAAATTTGAAGTTTTTGTGAGCATGCACATGAGTTGTCCCACTAATTGAGGAATTTATCCTTAATTTCCTCCATTTATTGAGGGAATAAGTATGAGTTCTATAATGAGAGAATTAGTTGACTTAGTTCTAACTAGTCAAGTCCAGTTAGATTATTTTAACAAGTTGTTAAAATAATAAAATATAGTTTGCTAATGTTTGCATGCATGTGACAACTATTATTTTAGATAATTGAGAATTCAGTCATGGATAACTGTTGCATGTCAGTTCTATCAGAGACCCAGTTGAGATCAGATGTGGGACAGTGTACTGTCAGATGCTTGACTATTTCTAGTAAGTAGTTTTTGCATGGTTGAGGAACTAGTGACCTCAAGGATTGCGTAGTTGGACCATTGGTTGACTTGGTATGTTTGGAATTAATTGCATATGCTTTTGCTATTATTTCCTAAGAAAACTACGCAAGGAAATATGGATTGGACCATAGGTAAAGCCTTTATATACAGGGCTTGGTTGGTTCATGAGACATATCTTCATATCTTCATAGTTCATTGAGAACTGAATAGCTTGAGAGCTAATTCTTTTTGTATTGTGAAGAGGATTCCACTTGATTGATAATACATGGTTGGGGTTTTTTGCTGGTGCTTTCCCCTAGATATATCTTGTGTTATGTGTGATTATTTATCTTGATCAATTATGCATGTTTCTACTTGATGTTGCTCATGAATTCGATTATGCTTCCGCTTAATGTTTTGTAGAAGTAGAACAAGTATTATGATTTAGGACATTTCATATATCGATTTGTTCTGTAGGTGAAATTTCTACACTACTAGAGTTTTCAATCTCATCTATTTCTTACTGAAAGAAATTTGAAACCAAGAAATTGTCCCAATTTTGATTTAATTTGCTTAGCTCATATAGTACATTTAATTCGATCAATTTATGGTGATATAATGATTAGGTCACATTTTTATGGTTCCTTTGAATTGTGGAAGCCATTTTTTGGAGACTCTTTAGAAGGAATAAAGGTATGTGCATTCTCTTTATTCTATCTCTTAGATGTTGTAACAACCGTATGTGATAAAGGAAATAATGTTATACCTACCCTTGTAGGTTAGAAACTTCTGGATGAAAAACATAATATCCTTCCATGGGTAATTTAGCCATACCTAAGATACTCCTTTACTCCAACCAATGTCCTTTTGATCCTTATTGATGAAGGAATTCCATTCCTCTCTCTTGATCCTTTGGTTTTTTAACTAGTGCTCCCCCTTTTTTTGTAGACTTGTGACTGCCACCAAGGCTAATTTTTTGATATTTATTACATCCTCCACTTTAGCAAGTTTCCTACTGAAAGTATCCCCAAATTATTTGGTCTCTTTCTTATTGTGCTCTTGAAAGTGCTCAAAATATTGGAGCCATTTCACTTTATGGAAGATGATTTTACATTTGGGAAACACCTTGGTCACTTTGTTGTTGTGCTCTTCAAAGCACTCAAAATAATGGATCCATTTCACATTATGGAAGATGATTTTACATTTGGGATAATTTTCTAAGATATTAGCCTCGAAAGGCTCATGCTGAATCACTCGTAGGTCTTTCATCACTACTTAAGTTGTAGGGCTACACAATCAAAACATATGACTCTTTTTGATGAATAATTGAAAATAAGAACAAATTTTCAAACTATTGGTGAAAGAGGTTTCTTATTAATTTTAAAACAACACATAGAGATGTTGGTCAAATACAAGTGACAATTAGGGTTGATCATATGATGATTACTTCATATCATCAAATGTAATGATTCAAATTTTATCAATTCAAGAAAATCCTTCATCCTTAAGCATAAAATAAGTCATATTACGTAATGATTTTAACATCACTTGTTTGGGGTAATTATAGAACCTTTAGGCTTAAGTTGGGTCTACAGTTAGAAAACATTGTACTCTTTTCATAAGAAACTAAAGAAATGAGCTTCAACTTAGGCGGAGGTAAGGGTAATGGGAAATAAATGAATATATTCATATTTTGGAAATTAATGTTATAATCTTAATTAATTTTTTTTTCATCTATTCCCTTAATTTTGGAAAATAAAGTGCATAAAAAACAAAATAACTTTGCATCAAACTTGATCCTTGTAATGAATGATAGAAATTCAAAGTGCAACTGATAGTGGAATGTTGAAGATGTCCATTTTTTAATTCTTTGGGATATTGCTTCGGAAATGATACACTTAGTTACTCATATTAGTGCAAGAAGCTTGTGAGCTTAGAGATGAACTCTTTATTCTAAAATATTGAAATTAGACACATGCCTACTAGAACTAGGAGAGAGTTGAACTTATATGGTTGAAATTGGAAATGTTGAAGGAGGCTGAACTAGAGAGAGTGAAGGAAGGAGGAAACAATTGAAGATGTTGAAAAATATATGAAGGTCTTAGCAATCACACTATCTCCTCCACACTTAAGGGTTTTCATGTCGTCATGAAAACAAGGTGAGGAACTAGGGTGGATGCTACTAAAACTTGATGGCCATGTTGTTATATGGAAAAGTTATTTCAACAATATATGTTGCTACAGGAAAATGGAAATGATGCAAGCTATTGATATCATAAAACAAAATAATATTCAAGCATGCGAAATTTCTGGTACAATTTTTATCATGTGAATGAATGTGTTGGCATCAAACATGATAAAAATTAGTTTGATTACTAGCTAGTAAGGTATGTTGTTAACTAATGTATGATGACTCACCTTTGATTTCAATGAGCATAAATGTACCAAAGTACCTCTTGAGAAGTGAAAATGAATTATCTATCAACTAGTCACTTGGAATGATTGAAAACGAGGGGACATTAGTGTATTCCCTTGTTGTCAGTGAGGAAATCTGCCATTAAAGTATGCAAACTCCAAGGCGTTCAAAAGATTCTCTGATATTGGTCCCAGATAAGGTGTTGAGGTTGATGGGGCAAGACCTATTGGAAGGTGGGCCTTAAGGAATCCCACATCATCCCACTCAAGCATAAAACCAAAAATATTTTGAAGAAACATAATACAAAATTGGAACCAATATGAAATTACAGAACTTATTATGAATATTACTTGCTAGGAATGATCCAAAAGGGATATAAAAAAGGACAAAAAATAAATTCTTTGGATTCAAGTGAAAACATTTCGATTACATAGAGGTTAAAAAATTGAATCCAACGCAACTTGAACGGGGAAAATCTGACTCTATATGTAGAAGTTATTCAAGGTCAAAATTTTGGTCAACACTAGTAAAAAATAAGTCAAATTTGGTCAAGGCATGGTTCCATCAGGAAAGGTTCCAATGCACGGTTCCAGGCACATGGTTCTAGGTTCATGGTTGAAATCACGTGCTCCAATCAGAGGTTGCCATGTGGCCCTGTGAGAAAGCGCCATGTGGCCTTGTGAGAAAGCGCCACGTGGCCCTGGAAGAAAGCACCACATGGCACCAACATATTGGTAAAAACAAATTTATGGACGAACTAGATGGGATTCAATTCCGCGACCTATTGACAAACAATCTTAGCTCTTACTGTTGGAAAACCGATAAATCTTGTTATACATAGTGCAAATATTATATTTAAACTTTATCAGAACTGTGTATGGGGAGAAGTTTGATGAAACTCACCAAAGTTGGTGGTCCCACCAACCCCATGTAATGTTTAAATGGTGCTTTATATTTATCAAACCCTTCTCGACATGCAAACCTAAACAACATGGCATATTTGATGGTTACATGATATAAAAATGGGTGTATTATGGAGGGTCAGACCCATTAGCCAACATTTGTTATTAATTATATGGTATGGTTTGGGGAGGTGGGTCCATGGATCTCGCCCCATATACTGTTAAAAAATATATATCGATATATGTAATATGTACTATATCACAATGAGCTAGCGGGGAGGTTGGGATTTGACCCCTCACCCTCTCCCAAACTATTATAAATATTTCATCAACAAGACATAGGGCCAAAAGTTAATTTTTTTAATGCAGAAGACAGTGATTTTATGCAGATAAGTCCAAAAACATAACAAAACTTTGGAGGCTTTTTCTAGGAGTTTCATGAGGACTTTTTGAGTTCCGTTAGTCACACTGAAATCGTGAGGTAAAGAAAAGCACAACTGACCAGTCATGAATGTTTTTGATGTATATTGATGGCTTTTAAGAATTGATAAAGATGCCTCCCCATTGAAGACTAGGCCCGAAGATGTAGGCTTTTGAGATAAGATGAACTCCATTATCAATTCTGGTGTTGTTTTCCTTTATGTGATTTTTAGTTGTCATTTATTTTGCTGCAAATTGTCTACAAATTTCACATTTCATTAAATTTGATTTTTTTAATGGTGATTTTTAAACATGCAAAAGCACCTTTAAAAATTTGATAAACTAAGTTTCAATTTAACGGTCAGGATTTAGATCAAAGAATCCTAGTTTTCAAGAAAGATTGATGTCTAGTTATGCCAGTTACCTAGTTTTCACAACTAGAATTATTGTTATCTTTACTATTTTATTCATTTATTTATTATACAATCTTATCCAAACCGAAAAACAAAATTCTCCCTCAAGTGTAGGGGTATTTCCAATGACGCCATGTGCGCAAAAAAATTAAAAACGTACACATAATTATGCTTGAAAAATATGCTTTAATGTATACAAGATCATGAGAGACCAATTGCTTTGAATGATGTGATAATAAGAGTTGTTGAAGAAGAGAGTGGTGCGTTGATCTAATGGTCGTCTAGAACCAACATTTAATATAGTCATAATGTTCCTAGCTCTCTTTCTTATTTGGTCCACTTTGTATGTCTTCCTCTACCATGCCATGCGAATCGTCTACTATCAGACGATTGGTCTATTGAATCCATGGATACTCTCCATTGAATTTGGTCCATGATTCTTTGGTCTCCTTAACATATTAGTAAGGGTGATCAGAGAAGGCTTCTAGATCTTCTTGCATAGGTAGCTTATCGATATTTTTTCTTCTATCACATTTGGAGAGATATATATGCTATTGATTGTTGCCAATATTCACCCTTCCTGAGATGTAGAGTTTTTTAGTTGTTGCTAGAATTTGAGAGATTGCTTGGAGAACGTTCTTCAAACTCTTGATCAATCCTTAGTTCTCATTGTTGGTTGATAATTCATGTATCACAATGATGGATTAGTGTATGGGGGGTTCTTATAGCACCTTAAAGCAAAAATTTTAAATGAATAAAAACACACCACACTAAGAAAAATGAAGCAATATGAAAATCAATCATATACCTAAACTCCTCATGTTACCAAGACCCTATTGTCACCAATTTTTCCTTTCACACGAGTTAACTCTTATAAATAAAACTTGCATAAATGGAAAGCATATTGTACTGGCATGTCAAGGGCTTGGGGAGACTCACTAAAGTGCCTGCAAGCTCTTCTCTCTTGTCTTACCTTCTCACCCCTTGGATTCCTCGACGTTGGCACGAAAAAGAAAGGTCATGCACAAAAACAAAAGAATAAAAGTATTACACTGCTAATTCCCTAGTCCTATTAGCATCTCCTTGGAAACTACACCAAAAATGTTTGGGAATTTATATGTGATAATTTCTATTATGTTTAAATTTCAACTTGAGGCTCCTAAGCTTGCGATATGTTTGCAAAATATTTGTAGGACCAAAGATTCACTATCCTATCCTAATTGCAAAACAACTAAAAAATATTTATAGAACCAATTAATCTCCTTTAGGTTTTATATTGGAATGATTGTGGATATAGATGACAATAATTCAACATAATCTATGGTCATTTGCTACACGTATATTACATTTCTAATTATCAAAATTAAGCTTCCTAAGTGTCTTTGAAATAATTATTTGTCTATGGCGAATGCTTTGAAAAGAAAAACACATGCCGAAAGTAGTGTAGAAATATAAACTTGGAAAAATAAATGTTGGACAAGAACAAGAAGTAATATGCATGAAATTAAAACTAGCTAAAAATGAAAACAAAGTACTCTTCTAGTTTCTTGTGAAATGGTTGCAACAATAATCCAATCATACATTCATATAGTTGAAAAAACACACACACCTAAAATTATATCAATGTAAAATCAATATAAACATATACTTATATTACAATTTGAAATCACAAATCAAGACAAGATGAATTTATGTAGACGATAATGAATGCTTATAATGGTGTAGCATAAAGACTCAATTAAATACCCTATCTCCTTTCATCATCTGATTTATCTTTTCTGAAGCTAGCATTTTCAGAGGCATCAAATCATCATACATACATTCCTGAAAGTGAAATTCATAACACACAAACACACGCACACACAATTTTACAAGGAATAAGAGTAGCGTGACTTTTGAAAGAAAGGGGTCCTCCCTTCTTGAAAATTTTTCTATAGGAAAGAACTTAAATGAAAATGATGGTTACACCATTAAAATGTTGTAAACTCCCTTTATTAATAAAAATAGTGTAGCAAACTATTACTACTTTCTATTATTGCAGATCATACTCAATAGTGAATATTGTAATCCATATAAAGATATGACATATCAACGGTGATGAGCATTTTCCCCCACAAACATATTCGTGCCATTGTTTTATAGCTACAACACTTGATTACAAAACATGGAATTGGTTTGAAGAGATAAGATTTTCTGCTCTCAAGATAGCATTTGGTACCCCAAAACTAGAGATCCGATTAACAATAAACAACATCATTCTTCACAATAGAATTTTTTTTATCTATCTTTGGTGATGAGTCTTTGAGATTTGGAACTTAATAAAAAACTGAGGAAATGCCCTCAACTTCCTGGTTTGACCATGCATTGACTAGAGGCCAACAAATATCTGAAGAGAGGAAAAATAGGAACCTCACCATCCTTTGACCACTATGAGCAAGTGGCAAGTGCATTTTTCCGATTTGACGAAGCAAAACCATCTAAGCCTTCTATCCACTACAAGAAATTTGATTTATTGTAATCATTGAGAATTCCTTAAATCTCTTAAGAAATTTTGTAAACACATAAAGAATTAATTTTTAGAACACTTTATGAACCGAAATTAGGAAATTAATATAAAAAGAATTCATTACCTTAGATTAGATTATTATACGACCAATATGGGTTAAAGAGGAAAAAAGGTAGAATTATTTAACGAAAAATGAGAAGATTGGACTCAATATTGGATTTGTGATAATTCAAAAATATGAAAAAAGTGAGGCTCAAAAAATATCACAAAAAATATTAAAGGAAAAGGCTCGCTTGAGCTCCAAACGACAAGTCGATAGGACTAGAATCATGAAGCAAAATGTTATATGATTCCAACATCTCCAACTACAGAGGTCCAAATGGTGAGGATTCAGAACAAGAGGTCATATAAGTTCCGCTTCGCCAATTTATTTTGGGATTGGGTGTCTAATAATCCATAACAAAAGGTCACATGAACTCAACATTTCAAACTAACCAAGTCAAAACCCAAAGGAACGTGTAGTCTTGTAGAATCCCAAGGACATTGATTTCATCATATTGCATATATCTTAGAGTTTATCAAGTTAATAATTTTTAATGAGGTTATTCATTTCATTACACTTAGTATAGTGCATTGATTTTGGTGTTTGTACAATGGATAAATTGATTATTTTATTTTGCACGTTAATTTTAATTTGTGTATAATTGATAAAGGTTACATGACAAATATTTTTCACTACTTTGAAATGATTGATTGGGTAAAATTTTAGGAAACTCATGATAATTGGTAAAATAATTTAGTAGTGACACATTCAATAATTAATTTATTAGATGATTCAATATTGTGATTACAAAACCATAGTTAAAGGTAAAAGCTCACATGAACTCACTTCCCTTGCAAAGGCCTAGTTGGTGGGAATATGAACCATAAGATTATATAAGTCCCACTTTTGTAGCATTTTTTGGTTATTGGTGCTTGAGAATTCCTAGCAAAAGGTCACATGAATTCGAAAGTCCATGCTAATCAAGTGAAAACCCAAATCTTGGGATAATATATTAGAATCCCAAGTACACTCCTTCATGTAGAGTTCTCATTCATAGACATTTCTTTGGTATAAATATTGTTTATGTTGGCCCCACTATTAATTTTATTAGCGGGGTCCTTCCTAATATTTTAAGAACTAACTAGGATTGATGTTGGATAAATAAACTATCAATTTTGGAGAGACAGGGAGGCAAGATATGACCTTCATTGTATCTAGATTTGAAGGTTTACATAATCTCTATTTTCAACCTCCTTTCTCATATGATTGTTTTGAGAAAAATGGAAAATCTAATAGATATGGTATAAGAAAATATTTAAAAAAAATAGAAAAAATCATCATATAACCTATATATTATTTGTTAGATGTATCTTATTACTAAGAAAATATTAAAAAAAAAAAGAAAAAATCATCGTATACCTATATATTATTTGTTATATGTATCTTATTACTTTTTTTTCATGAAGTTTTATTAACTTTTTATTATCACCTTATTCAACAATACTTTTTTCTTTATAAGAAATCTTTTATATATATATATATTATATATAATCATTCATTTGTATTAAAAATAATCATTTTCGCTCACCATCCTTACCTCCATTTCTTTTTATTTAGTTTAGTATTAATAAATTTATTTACCACGAATATAAATATTGTTATGTTTAATATCAATTAAATTGATTCATGTTATATAAATACTTTTAATTTCAAGTTGGTTAAAAAAAAAATAATATATTGAGCTCTTGACGTTTAAAAGATTGTGATTCGAATAAAGAAGCACTTGATTGTTTCAAAATAGTTTTAAAAAGCACTTCTCTTTTTCCCTTTAACAAGGATTGTAGGCAATGACAGCCCCTGCTGGTTCGAAACCACATTTTACATTTGCGATAATTCATATCTAGGATATCTATTTGCTCTTCTTCATAAACTCATGATAAGATAATCCACTAGGGACACACTCATTGACATGTATATCACTATCAGTGCCCTCTTTCCAATGCTTGAACAATAGGGGTCTCATAGGTCCATGATTTCCACCCACAGAGAATGCGAAAATAGGTCTCTCCAGAGTAGATTGACCACCAACCAAGCCAGTCATTTCACCAATATATAAATTCATCTTTGGAAGTGTTACATCTTTTATCAGATTGAATCCTTCTGAAGCATTGGCGTTACACAGAACACAAATTGAATGTTGTATAATGATGGATTTGCGCTAGATGAAATCAGTGCCTACATATACCCCAAGCAAAAGCATGCAATGCAATCAAAATTTTACAGAATACTGCTTGTAATGCCTGCATGTCAGGTATCATCTCATGATCTGTCCACTGGGAATCAAATTCCTCAGTGATAGTTGTTGCAAGGCGTGGACTTTGAACATCATTTACTTTATTGGAATGTTCTGTAATCATATTTCTACCAGTGACAGAACCTACAACAGAACTATCTCTAAGAAGTGTTTTCACTGAAATAATTCACAACAATTGCTTGCACTACAAGGGCAAACTGAAAATTCTTGAACCAAGGGAAAAACAAAACAAGGTAACATAATTTCTAATCTTTTACAATTACCTGATTTTTTTGGATATGCATTTCACTTGAGACAACATCAAGAATAAAATGCCGAAACTATAAATCAAACCAAACAAATATAAAACTGAGGTAAAAACATGCCAACGTCTCACAAAAAATATATTTTTTACAATTTCCTAAATTTCCTAGATGGCTATCAAGGATGCTTGAAACTACAGAGACAAATTGATTGTTGCCTACATTATTTCTTAAACTTCTTTGTGCACCCCCGCCATTGTCACTATTTACACTTGCAGGATCGGGCAGATTATCAACAGAAATAACAGCTATTTCCCTCCGCTGATTGTTTGGAGTTGTGGTAGCTAAGTAAGCAGATGGAATTGAATAATATCTATGGTTCTTAAGTCACTGCCTACGCCACACCATCTCATATTCATCAGATTTCTGGTTCCTGTAGTAAAAATCAATACAATTTGCAACAGTCTTTGTTGGAAATTAATTCCAACTGCAAACAATGAACAGCTGGACAGAAATCTGATTTCCCGTAAATGTTCCAGCCTGTTCGATGCCGCAAAGTCACTACTGATATCTTGCACATTGATGTGCATTAAATTCATAGAATCTGATCTTCAACAGTTATCTGGAAGCCACAAAAATCTTCTGATATTTTTGCACTTTAAATCAACATTAAATGTGCAGAAATAAATTCCCCTGCAACCGACTTATTTCCACCGAGAAAATCATCACCGCCTCTTCTGCAATAGATACAAAGATAAACATCAGCAGATATTTTGTTTAGTTTATTATTAAACTCAGATATTTGTTTTGTTATATATACATCAAGAAGCAGTGAGATCAGGCAGAAAAGAACAGTAGTTCTGTTTCTCTGAGTGTGTGGCAACAACGTTAATCTCTCTGCAATACAGCACAGCAGTGCTGAAATGTAATTTCTGTGTTTTTTGAGAAAGAATGTGCAACAACATAGCTCACAGGAATGAAGCTCTATGCACAACAGTGCTGAGATAGAGTTGCTGTAATACAGTGCTGAGACAAAGTGCCTAGATAGCAGTGCAGACACAATAGTGTCAATTTGTAAGTATACACAGATTGAAGTGCCTCTGAAGTAGGCATGTTGAAATCCCTCTGTTAAGAGGTAGATGTTATTTGTGTGGAACAGAAGCATTCCTTGGTGAATCCCTCTGTTAAGAAGAAAATGCTCTTAAGCATAGATTTGTGGAACTGAAGTGTTTCTGTTGTTATCCCTCTGTTAAGAGGAAGACGAATTTGTATCAGCTGTTTTAGTGTTTAAGAAATACAAGTTTACTGCTTTGCTGATATTCAGTTACTGTTACACCAAGTGTCAAAAACACTTTGATTTTACTCTGTAAATTTATAAGTAATTTTGACGCCCATAAAGTGACTTAGCGTCAAAATTGTGTTGCTGAAACATCGTAAGTCAAAAATAGTCTTGACGTCAAAATACCGTTGCTGAAACACCAGTTTCAGCAAAGCGATTACGTTGCTGAAACACTAGTTTCAGCAAAGCGATTTTTTTTTGTTTTCGCTGTGTCAAAACAGAGCATTGTTCTGTTCTGTTCTTTTGTTTCAGAATTTATCAGAAAATTCCCAACAGTGGTAACAGAGGATTTTTCCACTGTATTTTGTTCGGAATGCCCAGAAATTCTCAACATGGTATCAGAGCTAGTCCAGGCTCTTTGAAGGCGTCAAAGAAGCTGAAGGAAGATTTCTTGCTGCAACAGCTTCTCCAGCAAAGTGAAGACACAGTCAAGAAAGGATCCAAGGTATTTCTCAGTTATTTATACAGCCAGTTATTTAAATACTAGACTGTATTTGAAGCATAGTTTAAAGTGCAAGGAATGGCCAGCGTCAGCACTAGCATGGGTATGTTTAATACTCAGCTCCCACTATTGAATGGGAAAAACTATGACTATTGGGCCATAGTTATGAGAGCCCTATTTACCTCACAAGATTTACAGCAAATTGTTGAGGATGGTTTTGAAGAACCAGCACATAAAAATGAGTTTAATAGCTTAACTCAAGCAAAGAAAGAGCTGTTGAAGAACTATAAGAAGAAGGATGCTTTGGCCCTCTACTTCTTGTATCGAGCAGTGGATGAGAGTGTGTTTCCAAGGATAGCAGCAGCTACGACATCCAAAGAAGCATGGGAAACTCTCAAGACAACCTATCAAGGCATGGAGAAAG
>APFE030074720.1:67781-83043 GCA_000404065.3 Pinus taeda
CAATAAATACAAAGATAAACATCAACAGATATTTTGTTTAGTTTATTATTAAACTCAGATATTTGTTTTGTTATATATACATCAAGTAGCAGTGAGATCAGGCAGATTAATCAGGCAGAAAAGAACAGTAGTTCTGTTTCTCTGAGTGTGTGGCAACAGCGTTAATCTCTCTGCAATACAGCACAACAGTGCTGAAATGTAATTTCTGTGTTTTTTGAAAAAGAATGTGCAGCAACATAGCTCACATGAATGAAGCTCTATGCACAGCAGTGCTGAGATAGAGTTGTTGTAATACAGTGCTGAGATAAAGTGCCTAGACAGCAGTGCAGACACAACAGTGTCAATTTGTAAGTATACACAGATTGAAGTGCCTCTGAAGCAGGCATATTGAAATCCCTCTGTTAAGAGGTAGATGTTATTTGTGTGGAACAGAAGCATTCCTTGGTGAATCCCTCTGTTAAGAAGAAGATGCTCTTAAGCATAGATTTGTGGAACTGAAGTGTTTCTGCTGTTATCCCTCTGTTAAGAGGAAGACGAATTTGTATCAGCTGTTTTAGTGTTTAAGAAATACAAGTTTACTGCTTTGCTGATATTCAGTTACTGTTACACCAAGTGTCAAAAACACTTTGATTTTACTCTGTAAATTTACAAGTAATTTTGACGCCCATAAAGTGACTTAGCGTCAAAATCGTGTTGCTGAAACACCGTAAGTCAAAAATAGTCTTGACGTCAAAATACCGTTGCTGAAACACCAGTTTCAGCAAAGCGATTACGTTGCTGAAACACTAGTTTCAGCAAAGCGATTTTTTTTTGTTTTCGCTGTGTCAAAACAGAGCATTGTTCTGTTCTGTTCTTTTGTTTCAGAATTTATCAGAAAATTCCCAACAGTGGTAACAGAGGATTTTTCCACTGTATTTTGTTCGGAATGCCCAGCAATTCCAACAGTCTTGTGCTCTATGAAAGATGCAATTTTCTGGAAGTTCTTGTTATACAAGAAGAAAGTCTCCAAAAATATCTTTTTTTCCTGTGGTTTCCATGGATTATTGTCTTCCATTCCTGTTCAAAGGCAATTGGATCTTCAATTAGAGCATTATTAGAGATAAATCTTTGGATACTTCTCTCCTTCTAATCCAAAATCTGACATGGCATTTTAAGGTGTGTTCTCTGATAGCCACTCAAGGGCTCCACCATAAGTTTTTGCATTGATTGCACCTCATCTGATGTAGCATCCAACTTTGCATTACCTGCTTGAAATAATGGAAAAAAGTAGATTAGAACGCCACATTCCAATCTTAGTCCACCATTATTTAGATAAAATAACATAAAATAATTATATTAGTGTCCACGAATGATCACAAGGGTAGGTCAATGGGACTAAAAGTACAATCCAGTAGCAACAAGGGTAGGTCAATGGGACTAAAAGTACAATCCAGTAGCAACATATAGTACTAATATTCAAACTATTTATAATGAAAGCAAATTCATTTCCACGCCTTTTCTCTTCTCAAATTTGCTAATTTCTCACTTACTTTTCCCACATTTACCTGTTGTTGTGGCTGAACATGTTTCATAGTAACAGGCATGCCAGTGCATTGATTAGCCCTAAGCATTGACTCACATAATATCATAATCAATGAAATATGATGACATATGTAATAATGGAAGCGGTGCATCAAATATTATCCTCACACAAGCAGTAATCATCCTAGTCTAATGATACATATTTCAACCATCAGTGATTAAGAACTTAGCATTAGCGGGATTAACTACTACTTATTGAGCATGAATAAAGAGCGTAATTACATATATAAGGTATTACAGCCATGTCTCTCTGTGAAAAAAATGAGTCCGAACCACTTTTCCATCCCTTTTTCCTCTAACATGATGAGAGCATCTATAAATAAGAACCATGACAGAGCCAGAAAAGAAAATCCAAGATCTTCAATACATATTTTGGTAATAGATGAATATGAAATATGCTAGTAGTTTTCTCAACCGTTCATTTAGGACCTCAACATCCTGCTACTCTTGGTTGGCTCGACGAATCCCCTGCTCTACAGCAATGTGGCGACTATGGATGAGGTTCTAGTTGAATCATGTCAAGTTTAGTCACAGTACTTACTAAATAAAAATAACCTTATGATCTCATTCCTCTAGTAAATTAAGAATAAAAACTTTAATTAAAAAAAATGTAATTAAGGAATAAGTAAAGTTAAATTAAACCAAAATGAAACCAAGTGGGTCTTGCACGCAATAGCCAAGTGGCTGCCCCTTCTAGATCTTCAGCCTTCTGCTCCAATTTTTTTTTGAAATTCTCACTGCAAAACAATGGTTGGCTTAGTCGATGTAGAGCTCTTATGTACAAACAGGAAGCCAGAGAAAAAGAAAAATGGAGGGTGTTCTTCCCTATGTGCATAAAGCCCTCACTCGTTGGTATGGGCACGGGCTTAAACCTCCTTATCAGAAGATTCGTACAGTACAAAGCTTGGAAATTTTGAATATGGAAGGCCATTGCATTGAGTTAGAAGGCCAATAAATAAACCATCTAAGCTAAAAATAAACAAGTATTGAAAAGACTACAAGATCTAAAACAAATTTTTTAGAAACATTAAGGCATTTGATTCAGTTTTTTCATTAGTATTTAGTTTTAAATTTGATTATAAAATAAGTAGCATATGAGTTATTAATTGCTACATTAACAAAACTATTATGAGCGAAAACCCTAGACTAGCACAAAAAAAAAGATGAGGGCTTTGACCACTTTAAGAAAAAAATATACATGCAAATTCATTCATTGCTATCACGACTTGTATGCCAAAAAAAAATACTGAAGAAAACTTTCATTGAATCGAAAAAGTTAAGGACTGCTTACAATCCTGTAAGGCTTTAAGTTGGGAATCCTAAGAGAAGACTCTCAGCTTAAGACATTGAACTAAAGTCCAAGTGAAGGAAGTATAGACTGGAGAACCTGGTTTGGGTTGGCCATGAAGGCGCCGACCTGTAACTCCACATTCTAGAGCAAATGAGGACAGACCAACCATTGGAAAATTTAGGTCTCACGCCGTACTCAACCAAGGGCAGAAGCAATGAGATAAAAATCACATGGAATACCTCATTGAGAATCGAGACATGGTTGCAACTTCCTAGAGAACATCCCATTCGCAGCGCTAAACTTTCCAACAGGAAAAACTGCAAATGAGTGAGATGATGCCTAGGGAAAAGTGGAGAAATTACCATGGTAACTCTGCTTTCCACTAAAACCCTTCCATCTAAATCCTATAAGCTATACCATTGGATCAAGTACCACTTAGAGTCCTCAGCTCAGATTTGTCAGGCTTTAACCACGGCCTACTTGCAATTCCATCTCTCCATGAGCGGAGATTGTCATGCACAAAAATTGAAGAATATAAGGATGTTATGAGCCCCAGCCCCAAGGAGCTTTTCTCGGGCATTGATAGCTTTCACTTCTCAATTCTTCTACCCTACACTGCTCAAGTAATAGGGAGATAAAGTCGATGTTCTCTTATCTCACCTTCTTTAATGTGTGGATGATTATTCTGGCGTTTCATCCATGGAAATGCTTGCCACATTATGGGCACATTGAATGAAATTTGGCTTTTAACTAAATTAAATTTACAAGGAATAATTAATTAATAGCATTTTTTTAATAATTACCATTTGTGTATGCATCATGCCACATGTGCACCCTCTTGCATGTAAGACGTGTTCTTCACTTTCCTTATAGCATGAGACTCATGCGCGTTCCATCTGTCCCATCTAGTCATCACTTGGTCTTGCCTCCCGGATGAAAGTCCTCCTCTCCCTCGGATGGAAATGCATTGATTTATCCACCAGGGGTGCTCTTCCCTTCACCCTCGGTAGGGATGACCTTCACATATTTTATACTATCCAACCAAGGGTCCTTAACAACTAATCTTCCCAGGGCCTCCCACCCATTCTAGCGGCTTCTTCCTCCCATGCCTCCTCTCGGAGAGCTAAGTCCATTGGCCAAGCATTCATTCCTATGTTCGGTCAACGAGACTTGGGCAGTCACAGTTGTTTCTTCGGCCTTCGTTATCATCTCCTTACTTATTGAATGGGCTATCCATCACGCTGGAACTGAAAGGTTTAGCCAACATACTCTTCAATTTAATATCTTACTTCCATTTTGCAACGAATGGATTTTTACATCAAAGCATGGCTGAGATGTCCACGGACATAGATCTTTCTTCTTTCTTCAGGTACAGGCAAGCCATCATTTATGACCTTCTCAACAACGAGCTCTCTCTTTGAATATGAATGAGTTCGTCCCTGAAGCAACAATCTAGTTGGATATCATGCGATTATATTTGGATATCATGTGATTATAGGAGATGGAATGATGCCCACACCATAACCTAGGCTTGACAGCAACCTTGCATGGTAGCAATAGGTGGCGAGGCAAAAATGTTGTTTAATTTATTCCAATTTGCATGGTGGAAATAGATAGTAGGGCAGAGCCAACTGTAAAACTAAGGATAAGGATATATGTAGTGTCAAATTTATATGCAGTGCCAAACTTTGAAATATACAAAACAGAAGATATATGTAGTTTCAGATGTTGGATAAAGGGGTGGATGGGTTTTTTCCAACTTTGGATAAAACCTTTGCATCTTCAAACTTTCAATAACTTTTGATAAAAGGGGGATGGGTATTCTCAAACTTTGGATAAAACATTTTTTTGGTGGAACAAAATCCATAGTCCGGCAATAAGACCTCAAACCGGAAATTTTGGATAAAAGGATTTTTTGATGAAATGGTTTTTTAAAAGATTGGTTAAATGAGTTGGTCTACCAAACTTAATATGGATAGAATGCTATATTCCTTGCTATGCTGGAGGCAGGGACTAATAAAGACATAGCCTCCTATTAAAGAATGGAATAATAAAAACATAGCCTCTTATGAAAAGAATGGGAAGGAATTGAGAGGAAGTTATTTTTGACAAGATTGGAGCTTCTATTTTATATGGGGTGGAATTGTGTTTGCATATGCAGGGAGTCTAGTCATACTTAAATTCCACAAAAGCTCACCTATTCACTTTCAAGTATACTCAAGGTCTATTTTATATGGGGTGGAATTGTGTTGGCATATGCAGGGAGTCTAGTCATACTTAAATTCCACAAAAGCTCACCTATTCACTTTCAAGTATACTCAAGGTGCATAACAATAACTACTATGTATCTTATAGTGCAACATTTAACGAATAAAATATATATTATTTAAGTTTCATAACACATCAAAACACTGCAAAACTTTGCTGGAATGGAAGAGTCTAACCATCAAGTTTCCAGATAAGAAATCAATAATACAATTGTTAATATATATATATATATATAATATATATATATATATATATATATATATATATATATATAGATTACATGATAGTTATGTGAATATTGTTTTTTTAATAATGATTTTTTAATTAGAAATTTGGTGTGGTCATAATTTTCAATAGATGTATTTTTCTTTTAATAAGTTAATTGATTTTTTTTGTATCTTTAAATCTAAATATTTTCATCAATTAATTTAATTTTTTTATATTTATCTCAAATTATTATTATTTAGCAACACCATTTTCAATATTAATTGAATTTTTAATATTAACTTTTTTGTATTTCTAAATCTAAATATTTATTATTAGTAAGTTTACTTAGAAGTAATGTTTACTTTAGAAATAGGTAAGATTGGTTTCTTGAGTGGATTAGACAATTGGGATATTTTCTCAACAACAATCTCTCATTTTAGAAATGGTTGGATCTCATTAATACAATAAACACATGATGTAATGGTCGGATCCCATTAATACAATAAATACATGATGTATTTGAGTGATTATGAGTAATAGAAAATATATTTGTTCGTGTATGCACACATCTCTCTGTTCTTCCTTGGTGTTAGAGCTGATAGCTCTAGGTTTAATCCTGATTTAGGAGAGCGCAAAAAAATGTGAGAGCAACCGAATTATCACAAGGAGGTATGCATTGGAGATATGTTCTTTACCACCAAACCAAAGAGGAAAAATCTGCATTTTGTAGTGACAAAATCATGGAATAAGTGTTAGCCTCCTCGCATCAAAAGTCCGTGTGTCAGAACATGTGTTTGTCTTGCAATCCATGAGTGTTGTACAATGATTGGAAGTTCAAAGTTTCTTCTTTTTATAAGATCTTATTATCGCAAGGTGTTGGAAGTAGTGCTTCCATGCATATGATGTGATCTACATGTTGTCTTGTGAGTCCTGAGGTGTTAATATAGAAGTTGTTATTCCCTATGTGTGAGTTGTATTTGTGTCATTTTCAAGTCATAGATCCACTTTCTTAGGATCTAGATTCATTGAAGTCTGTGATCTATGTCCTATATATTTATAATTGTTGGGATGAATAAATATATAAAGTGATTTCTATATGTCATACTATGCTCTCTCTTTTTTTCTAACATGATATGATAGCTAATACTGGCTTGACCCCCTCAAGGGAGTGCCAGGAATACTTGAGGGATCCTAAGTGTTATTATCTCTATACATATTACTATAGATGCACGAGAGTTTATTTTTAGTGTGTGAAATTGTTTGTGATCCTGTATGTGTAGATCTGTTTGATGATTGCATCTTCTTCAAGCATTGTTGGATCCTTTCATCATCTTGTTATCTGTAAAATTTTGTTTGTGCTTATATGCTTGGAACCTGCAAAGGAGTTAAGTTCATGCTTGAATGGTTTTGTCAAAATTGTATGCACTGTCATATTATGAATTTGCAAAATCTTGCTCACGAACTATACATGCTACTGCACAAATCTAGACTTGAGATCTGGATCTGAGATTTGGTATGGAGGACTTTAAGTGGCTAGTGATATATGTCAAAAGTGTTAAAATAGGAGGCAAATCTCAAATTTTCACTTCTATGGGTAAGAGATATCTACTTCAGATGTTTCTGTTGCAATCTTGTTCCAATCTCAAATTTTGGAGTTTGCATTTTAAACATGTTGAGTCTAGTTAACTCAATACGTAAGTGTAAGTTTGTTGGAATTGACCACTCTAAAAATGCTTTGTGAAGACTAGAAAAATCCAAGATAAATATTGAACTAGATGAGCTACTTTTGACCTATGCTAAGGAGGGACGTGGTGACTTGTCTATGCATGGATGATAGCTGGTAGTTTGATGATTATTGAGTTTGTAGTTGTGAGATGTCTTTGTCAAGTAATTTTCTATTTCTTTCAATTTTGGTTATAAAAAGGGTTGGTGGTTCTTAAACTGGAAGCCCTAGTGTTTGAAACATCAATTCTTGTGTTAGTAAAGTCAAGTTGTTTAATCAACTTTTGAACACATCCAGTATCTAGAACTCCATCCTAGCAATTAATGGATAGCCGAAAGCGAAATATTCAACAGATGGTGCTTAGTCCATAGGATGGTTCATTAATTGACAATTATTATCACGGAAGCACTGACAAGTCGAGGTGTTAATATTTTTGAACTTGCAAAGTTCATAAATGATGGTTAGAGGTAGTTACATTTTTAATGGAGGTCAAGTGACAACTCAAAGATGTGGTGGTGAAAGAGTGATGTTTGCGAGATTCGAGAGTCGATGTAAGTGCTCATGAAGACCAATTTGACAGAGATTCATTTATTGTTGTAATGTGTGTTTCTATATTTGTCATGTAAGCATTAAGGGAGGCTGTTGGAAGTAAAGCTTCCATGTGTATGATGTGATCTATAGGTTGTTATTGTGAGTCCCGAGGTACAATATAGAAGTTTTTGTTCCCTATGTCTGAGTTGAAGTTGTGTCATTTTCAAGTGGTAGATCCACTTTCTTAGGATCTAGATTCGTCAAAGTCTGTGATCTATGTCCTATATATTTGCAACTATTGTGATGAATAAATATATGAAGTGATTTGTGTGTGTCATAATGTGTTCTCTCTATTTTTCTAACACAACGTTATGTTATGTTGGTGTCGTGACTGTAGCAGCAGAGGCATAGACAGTTAACATAGGGCTGTATTTTAGCACACTAGCAGATGAGGAAGGAAATTAGATGAGGTTTTTTTGAGGAAAATCAATTTGAATAAGACTCTTGAATAGAACAAACACCCTCTGAACACTCTTCATGGAGCTTCTCTTCACTTGGTTCCTCACCTTTTGTTTGATGTAAGGCACTGCATATTTATTTTTATTAGTTAGAGATTTATAAATTTTATTTGATGAAGGCTGCTAGTTATAGCAACTAGAACTTGGCCCAAATTAACTGGAATCCAACAGAGGAATCTGTACAAAGTGGCTGAAGGCATTATATTACTGCCATTGAGAAGTGAAGAAAACCACGAAATCCATCATAAGAGCCGTAAGAAATGAATGAGGTAATAATAATTATGGAGTAATTGTTTATTTTAATTATGGAGCAAATAGTTATGGAAAAATTTAATGGTTCAATTTTTTATACTTGGAAGGTGAAAGTCCAAATGAATTTGCATAAAAATTCATGGAGCTTAGTAAAAGGAGTAGAACTAGTACCTCAATATCTAAAACAACTAACTGAAAGACAAAAAAGGGAAGAGAGAGCTAAGTCCATTATAGGAATTTCTTTCTTAGATTCAAAACTTCACCTTCTAGACTTAGAAAAATCTTTTGCACAAATATGGGAACAATTAAGTAAAGCATTTGGGGAAAAGGCAGTGAATGCAAAATTCTCTTTGAAATTCCAGTTATTCAAACTTAAAATGCATATTAGGGTATCATTGTCTACACACATAATTGATTTAAGATCACTCATAAGGAAGTTTGAGGAAAATGGGGCGAAAAGAGAAGAAGAAGATGCCAAGGCTATCTAGTTAAATAACTTATCTTCAAATTATGATAATACTATTTTCACCTTAAGTCAATTTTCCTCTCGATCATTAGATGAAATGATTGCAACACTCTTAGCAGAAGAGGAGGATAAAATGAGGTCACGCATAGGACAACTCCAATGATGAGAGAGAACTATTCTCAAAGGGAAGAGTCAATAAAAACATGAACTCAGTAGAATGTTTTTACTGCTGAAAACATGGACACACAACATTCAATTGTAAAAATCATGCCAGAGATCTCTTAAATGGAAAATTAAAGGAATTGGCGAAATAGCTACTATTGAAGACTTGCCAGATGCCAACCTTGAAGACTTCTCAGTTGTGACAATGATAATAAATTTAATACAAAGCCTCTCATACTTTTATAATATATCTATCAATCATGGTATTCATTAGATGTTATCAATGTGTGTATGTAAGTGCGTGTGATGAAATGTCAGTTGCATAATTTATTGTTGGATAAACTTTGTACTTAGATTTTTGGATAAGCTTTATACTGGAAGTTTGTATTTCGATGCATACTACTAGGATGGAAACTTGTTCGTAGAGATACTCAATATATGGGCTATTCTTCGGGGTAGTCAAGAAATGTCAATTCCGCAAAATTCATCAACAATGGTCAGAGACACCAATGTTTCAAATGGTGGTCAAGTGGTAGCTCGTGAAGTGGTGAAAAAAGAGCGGTTTCTATGAGATCCTAGAGTGAATGTAGTTGCTGATGAAGACCATATCAAACTGATGTGTGTAATTTTTGTAATAATGTAATCGTTAGAAGAAGGACTTGCTACTTTAGAAATAGGTAAGGTTAGTTTGTTGAGTGAATTATACAGTTAAATATTTTCTCAACAACAATCCCTCATTTTAGAAATTGTAGGATCTCATTAATACAATAAATACATGATGTAATTAAGTGATTATGAGTAATACAATAAATACATGATGTAATTAAGTGATTATGAGTAATACAATAAATACATGATGCAATTGAGTGATTATGAGTAATAGAAAAGATAATACATGATGTAATTGAGTGATTATGAGTAATACAATAAATACATGATGCAATTGAGTGATTATGAGTAATACAATAAATACATGATGCAATTGAGTGATTTGAATTATACAATAAATACATGATGTAATTGAGTGATTATGAGTAATAGAAAAGATAATACATGATGCAATTGAATGATTTTGAACAATAAAAAAGATATTCGCTTATACGTATGCACATCATTATCAAATTTATCCCTTTACATTTATCTCAATATAATCATGAAATCACTATCATTTATCAACAACATTTTCAATATTTATTAAAATTTAATGTTAACTCTTTTATATTTCTAAATCTAAATATTTATCATTATTAAATTTATCTTTCCACATTTATATCAATATAATTATAAAATTACTATAACATTTATCAACATAATTTCAAATATTAGCTTTATTTTTTCCTGCCTCCATCTAAATATTTTATATTTATAATTAGAAAATTAATTTATACTTTCCTTAGACTTATAAAAAAATAAATATGGAACGTTTTCGGTTAGAATTCAAAACAGGACTTTGTCATTATTATTTCTCTCATGTCTTCCAACTTCCAGAGTTCCCCGTTTGCCATACGACTAACATCCAATGCATAAGATACTTACTTTGCTCTACCCGACTGACTTACATCCAATGTTGGAGCCATAAGATATCATATGCTCGATAATTTTTATTATTTTTGTTCTAAATTTTAGAAATATTTACAAATCTCATAGAAAATAGTTAGTGTTAAGATATGATATTATTATTTTATTGGGTGATTTAATTGGTGATCGAAATATCATTAATAAATTATAAATTTATTAATTCATAAAAATAATAATTTATTAATTCATAAAAATAATTTATTACTATTTAAATATAATGAAATATTATATAAATTCTAAAATTCAAATGTCTGCAAATTCAAATTAACAAAAAAAATATTATTATATTATTTATAATTTTATTTCATTAATAAATTTAAAATAATTACAACATCTAATAAAAATAACGAAAACAGACAATTGCCTTAAAATATGCAATAATATTAAATTGCAACTTATATGGTTTGTATTAACAATGTATTTTACTATTATACATCTCTCTCATGTAAACAAGGACATATATAATATTCTTATCAAACACACAAATTTTTTCACTATCATTACTTATACACATTCATCAACCACAAATTAGGGTAGCCAATCTTGTTAGGCTTGCGTTGGATTTGATAACTTGGAACACTTTATAAGTTTAGTTTTGTTATATTCATGTAACCTGCCACCGCCTTAAAGCATCACTTTTAAAAAAATATCCTATTATGTAGTTGGTTAAAAATATTCAAATTATTGTTATATTATTTATGATTATTTAATGATAAATTTGTTTCTAATTGGTGAATAATATTTTTAAAATAGTAAATTATATTTCTAAGGTGTGGAGTTTATCTAATTTGTTTTAAAGTTTTTTAAATATTTTAAATAAAATATAAAAATAATCTTTTTGTAAGTTGGGGAGTTACCATTTTCTATTAACAAAATTGAAATCACTACAATTTTAAGGTGGTCTCAACCCGCCTTGAAGGGAAACCAGGTTTCTTGACCATCTGTAGTTTTTGATTGCTAACCAAAAATAAAAAGTTTTCAGTCTATCTTTTCAAGCTTTGTAAACATCAGCCTTATATCTATTACTAATGTCATATGACTGCAAGTAAAAATTAACAGAGATCCTATACATAGCTAATGGAAACTAAATTCATCAAAAAAAACATGTCTGTTCTTCATTGATTCCCTGCATCTTCTTGCTGCTCCTTCTCCTTCTTGATTACCAAGCTATTCGCCTCCAGCTGCTGTTGAATATCCTCCAGCCTCTTGTCCTGCATGAGTAGGGTGATTATGATGTTCTTCAGTTCTTTTTTTAGGTTTGGGATCCCCTGTGATAATTCAGCCATTTCCAATGCTATCTGCTCCATGGCCTTGGCCATAAGCCTCTTCATTACCCAATATAAGTGCAGAGACTGTTTATATAATTTCATTCGGCCACGAGTATGTCCAGGGTCCGGCAAGAGATACACCCAGTCCTCCATTTCCTCCTCAGACTATGCCTGTATTGCCTCTTCCTCCCAATGCTCAATTATCCTTCTAATTTTCGGGTTTGTCTTCTCGCTGTAGGCTCTCTCAGCTATCTGAACCTTTGTCCCAATAGTTTTCCTTCCCCTCCTACCTGCCCCTTCAGCGCTGGTCTCCTCGTCTTCCATCGTGCCTTCTCGGCAGCATTGACCCCGTTTGCTTCTTCCCTCTGCTACTCCCCGCCTCCTCTGGCCTCCCCTGCCTCGTCGACCTCACCCTCGAAACCGTCTTCCGTTCTCTTCCTTAGCTTTCCATTCCTGACTTCCTCCGGCTTCCTCCCTTCCTCTTTTCATGGTCCTGCTTCCTGCGCTTCTCCCATTTCGTCCGCGATTTCCAATCCCCTGTTCTACCTTCTCATTTTCCGCTCCGACATCTTCGCTCCCACTCTCTGAATCATCATCCACTGGTATATAGAACTGCTCTGTATCCCACTTCAGAATTCCTTTACCCTTCTCATCCTGGTTCCCTCAACCCTGGATTCCTTCTTCTACCCTGCTCCTCATCCATCTACCTGCCGTCATACTACCTTCTGCTGCCATTCTTCCCTCGCTTCTTTGTATCCTTCTTTGTGTCCCTGCTCTTTCTATTCAACTCCTTAATCCTCCCTCTTTCCCGACTGTGTGCGGCTGATTATCGCCACCCTCTCCTGTTTCTCTGCATTCAGCTTTCTTCATTCCTCTTCGCCACCCTTTCTCCCTTATGCCTCCCCTCCTTATGCGGTTATACCTCACCTCCCTTACCGCTTTGCTGTCCCATTCCCCCATGCTATCATTCCCCTGATTTGTTTCTGACATACTGACGCCTCCACCGACCTCTATCTGTACCTTGCCGTCCCTTCGCCTTGATCGAAGATCCTTCTCACCGATCCCTTTGCTCGTGGTAATCATTCCCTGAACCCCGTCTGTTCTCACCTACTTGACACACCATCGATCATTAATTACCCGTCTTGCCACCTTGCTCATCCCGATCGGGTGATAAAAATACAATTTAAATACAAAATATTACTAATTCTTTTTAAATTGTAATTATATAAAACCAATTTAGATTCATCTTAATTTGGATCTATCAAGCATGTAGAGGGATAAAATATTTCAAGGTGTAAACTTCTTTTTTGAGTGTAAAACTTGAGGAAATGTTTGCACCTCGAGAGATTTGAGGTATAAAATATCTCAACGTGTAAACCTCTTTTTTGAGTGTAAAACTTAAGGAAATGTTTGCACATCAAGAGATCTTTTTTTTTAGCATAAAACTTGAGGAAATGTTTGCACCTCCAAAAATATGATCCCTCTCCGCGCTTAATAGATTTGGGGTTAAGATGGATCTAGGCTGGTCATATAAAATTTGTTGCAAATCTAATTATTTTGATCATTTTAAATATGCTAAATATATCTAAGATTAATTTGGTCAATTTAATTTTAAATTTACTTAGTTAACTAATTATTTTGATCATTTTAAATATGCTAAATACATCTAAGATTAATTTGGTCAATTTAATTTTAACTTTACTTAGTTAACTAAGTTTGTTGAGATGAGCGAGACTCTTAGTAACTTGAATGATGAAAAAGGATGAAATAAAAATTTTAAGTGCAAAGTGACAATGTAACAATGTTGAATGATAGAAAATGTGAATAATAAGAATATAATCCTTCATTGTCATCAATATGAAGCTATTTTTTTCTATTGTTCTTATTGCCACACCTATTAATTATTTTCTATTACTACATTTTAATGCAAAGTGATTAACAATGTTGAATGATGGAAAATGGGAATAATAAGAATGTAGCCAATACCAAATAATTTATAGTTTCAGGAAGAGTACATTTCGGGTAAGTGAACATTTTATTTAGGATGAAAATTCAATTATTGTATTTATGGTTGAATTATTGTAAGACATAAGTCAATTCACGTCATGAATAATGTTTACGTGCTTACACTGAGAGAGTGTATGCATGTTTTGGGGGTGAAATAGAGATATACATGGAGGGGGGAGAGAGGGAAGAAGAGAGAGGTAGAGATAGGGAAGGAGGAAGAGATATAGATATGGAGAGAGAAGTTAGAGAGAGAGAAAAGGGGAAGAGAGAGAAAGGGAGCCGAAAAGGGAGGGGGAGAGAGAGAGAGTGTGTATGTTTGGGAGGTGAGATAGAAAGATAAAGAAGGATAGACAATGGGAGATAGAGATATGGAGGCGGCAGAGATGTGCTTACACTGAAATCAATGCACAATATTAATCTAATTACTTTGAAATCAATATACATTATACCTCTAGTTGCATCAAATCATAAATCCACATCTACAAAGAAATTAATGCATCTAGTGCAAACAATCAAATATGATTAGAAATTAACATCTACACTAAAATCAATGCCTATAGTGTAAACAATAAAATAATATTATAAATCAACATCTACACTAAATCAATGCATCTACTGCAAGCAATCAAATATAAGATTAGAAATCAACATCTACACTAAAATCAATGCATCTACTGAAAGCAATCAAATAGGAAAAGAAATCAATATCTACATTGAAACCAATGCATCCAGTGAAAGAAATCAAATAGGAGTAGAAATCAACATCTACACTGAAATCAATGCATCTAATGTAAGGTATTAAATAGGATTATAAATCGACATCTACACTGAAATCAATGCATGTAGTGCAAGCAATCAAATACGATTAGAAATAAATATCTACACTGAAACCAATGCATTTAGTGCAAGCAACCAAATAGGAGGAGAAATCAACATCTACACTAAAATCAATGCATCTAGTGTAAGGTATTAAATAGGAATAGAAATCGACATCTACACTGAAATCAATACATCTATTTTAGTGAAAAACCAAAATATTCATGACTTTCTATATCTAAATTCTATGTGTGTATTTGTCTTTATGTGTCTCTTTCTTCTTCTCTCTTTCTCAACCGTCCATTCTGTGTCTATCTCCCCCCCTCTATCCTTTTGTCTCTACCCCTCCCTCCCTCCTCGGTCTCTCTCTCCACCTCTCCCTCCCTTTCTCTATATTTATCTTATTCCTTCTCCCCCCTTCTATCTATTTATATACCTCCCTCCATCTCTCCTTATTTGTCTCTTTATCTCAACCCCCTAAACACATCTCTCTCTCTCGCCCCCTCCATCTATATCTCTATCTCCCTTTGTCTCTCCTTCTTTATATCTCTATATCAACCTGCATACAAACACACTCGCATTCCATATATATAT
>APFE030074720.1:92563-116773 GCA_000404065.3 Pinus taeda
TATTATAAATCAAATTTAATATTCTTATTATTATTATTTAGAATCAAATTTAATAAGTGAAATCTATAACTATGTATTAAAAAATATTATTTTGTGTATATAAGATTCTGACTTTTCTGTGCACAAGTTTCACAATTATTTTGGTGGGAGAGAAATGTTAATGAACTGTTGTCTGATGGTGGAAGTATTAAAAACATTTTTGCGTGTACAATTTTGTGAAGTACTCTCTAAATATTAATTTCTACAACTGAAAGAAAGGAAATGACATGTCTTATATTTAAATTTTCTAGAATGCTGAATAAATGTCTCACTAATTTAATACTTTACCTTATATTTCGATTTTTTAGGAGGCTTAGTTTCACAGACTTGCGTTACTATAGACTTGCAGATTATTTGAAGCATTTGGCTTTCCAAATGAATTAATGCAACTGGGTTTTACAGGGGTGCGATGCCTCAGTGTTGCTTGATGATACAGATACCATTACAGGAGAGAAGAGTGCTCTTCCTAATCTTAATTCAGCCAGAGGGTTTGAGGTCATCGATGCTATCAAGACAGCCCTAGAGAATTCTTGCAACGCCACTGTTTCTTGCGCAGATATTCTCGCTATTGCAGCGCGGGATTCAGTATACCTTGTAATATATACATATATGTTCCATTTTCCATATAATGTTCATGTCCTCCAACAAAATTCTAGTTGATTATCAATTGAAGTATACTTACTGTGTTTTTTTGTGTGTTGATACAAGAGCGGTGGGCCTTACTGGCAAGTGCAGATGGGGAGAAGAGATGGCACCACTGCCAGCAAAAGTGCAGCAAACGCCGACATCCCTTCTCCTATTGAGTCGCTTGGTTCACTCATATCCAAATTCCAAGGTGTTGGGCTTTCTGTTCAGGATCTTGTAGTGCTCTCAGGTATGTGCAATACCAGATTTACATAGTCTACACTAGCCTAAGATTCTTTCAATACAGGTTTCTCATATGCAACTGTTTTTGGTAAAACTGTGTTGTATTTTAGGATCACTTTTAATTGGATTGTAAATTTTTGAGAATATTCTCGCAACATGACATAGAAAGATTGTAAATTTTGGAATAATATGTTAATTCATTGTATTTTAGGATCACTTTTAATTGGATTGTAAATTTTTGAGAATATTCTCGCAACATGACATAGAAAGATTGTAAATTTTGGAATAATATGTTAATTCATTGTATTTTAGGATCACTTTTAATTGGATTGTAAATTTTTGAGAATATTCTCGCAACATGACATAGAAAGATTGTAAATTTTGGAATAATATGTTAATTCATTGTATTTTAGGATCACTTTTAATTGGATTGTAAATTTTTGAGAATATTCTCGCAACATGACATAGAAAGATTGTAAATTTTGGAATAATATGTTAATTCTATGAAGAAGAGTAAAATTAATTTTGGATTTTCCTAGTTGATCAATCAAAAATAAATATTTAGTTTATTAAAATTTGAAATGCTTATTTGAATTGTGTTTATTTAGAGTAGATATTATTTTTAAGGTGAATTGTGAATAATATTGTGATTTTTTATTGTTTAAAATGTACTTTTAATTACATAAATGAATAACAAATTGAAAAACTTTTGAAACATTTGAATTTATAATTTTAAGAAATATTTATTACATTTCAAATAAAATTGACCAATTTTATTTTTCCAAAATTTAAAATAGTTAAACTACAACAAACTTACTCTTACTAGTTAGGATTTAAAGATTGATGTTATTTTAAAATTAGCTTTAAGTAGCTGTTATACAAATTAGATTTTAGTTAGTATTATTCATAAATCTAAGTTCTAGTAAAATATTAAATTCATAAATATTATTTAGATATATTAAATACTGGGACAACTATCTAAATTAAATGACTAATAAATATTAACAGTTGTTAATCTATAATAAATATCAAAACAACTACTTACACTTTCTTTTACTATAAAAATTTTTAATCTGTGAATTAACTTTATTATTATGCTAGAGATTTTTAATTTGTAAATTAACTTTGTGATGACACCATAAATTATAAATTTCACATGCTCTAAATTTTATAACTCTTAATATAACAATTATTCGTGTGTATATTTTTTAAATTAATCAATTTAATTAAAAAAACAAAAATAATTTCAATACTTTGAATATCTCCTACTGAATCCTAACTCATGTCACCTCATGTGACTGGTAATGTTCAGGGGCTCACACCATAGGCCGTGCCCACTGTGGCACCTTCAGCTCACGCCTATTCAATTTCAGCGGCTCAAACAGTGCGGATCCAACGATTCAGCAATCTCTACTGCAAGACCTGCAAAGTTTATGCCCAGATGGAAACAGTGATCCAAATACCCTGGCGCCACTGGACCCTGTGACCAAAGACAAGTTCGATAATGTGTATTTCAGAAATCTTCAGAACAATTCGGGGCTCCTCCAGTCGGATCAGGCTCTCTTCTCCACCACAAATGCGTCCACTGCCTTCTTTGTGAATTACTACAGCAGCTTTCCCTATGCCTTCTCCAGAGATTTTCCCACTTCCATGGTGAAGATGGCCAACATAAGCGTTCATACTGGATCAGACGGAGAAATCAGAAAAAATTGTAGATTTGTCAACTGATATTATCCAAGGAATATAATTCCTTAAATTGGTCGTGAGTATCAGCTTTAGCCGAAAACTTAGGGTTGCAAAAAGCTGACGAATAAGTGTTATGTTTTTAAAATTATTGGTACAACTTTTGTATGCCATGTGTACAACGGGGATTCCAATGTATGTTTATAAATATGTGGCTAGTATATAAAGTGCAAGTACCTAGTTTGATATAATTGTGTGGGGAGTATATAAAGTGTAGAGTACCTTGCTTAATCTAATTGTTGTCAGTGTTTGTTTGTTTTTATTTTATTTTAAAAGTTGAACTTATATTCCAGTTAAGAGTGACCATGTATAAGTAACCTGAATCTATGATAGATATATATATATATCAATATATATAATAAATAACAATTATGAAGTTCCTATATAATAGGAAGTTTAAAAATGGTTGAAGACTAAACGTTAAACTACTACTATTATATTTCAATTTTTAGTTATTCTTTATATGTTGTTGATGTAGTAATAATTTAAAATCAATATTTAAATTTTCTTAACAACTTCAGTATTGATATTTGTAGTTTTAAAAAGAATTTAGTTAAATTTATTTTTAGTTTTGGTGGGAAATTATATGTTTTCTTTTCAACTTTTTTTATAAAAAATCATAAAAAATGTCCTTGCATCAATAGACATTTGTCCTCAACTTGACACATAACATATAAATACTAAAAAAAAATATTTACTTTTACAAAATATCCGCAATATATATTAAAAATTAACATAAATTCATGTTAATTTCTAGATAAAAGTATCAATGGATTTTTTTTAATATTATAAAATTGTGAAACAATGTGTATACATTTAATATTTTGATGCCTTTAAGTTTAATAATTTTAAAGATAAAATATATCTACATTAATTATAACTAAGAAAATGAATTAGATCCAAGGCTTAGCTCAATTGGTAAAAAACGGTGCGCCCCTATGGGGAGGTCACAGGGACGAATCCACCCGAAGCCCTTGGGGTTAGGTCTCGCAGTAGGCCTCACTGACCAGGGTGATGGTGAACCACATGCAAAAAAGCTAAGAAAATGAATTTAATTTTTATAATATTCTTAATTAATTTTTTTAATGAAAAAGAAAATTTAAAAAGGAAAATTGTAAAGATGAAAGGATATAGAGAAGGGGGATGGTTGTAAGTTTTGTTCTCTATATCATTTTAAAAAAATACAAATAAATCTAAACATAGAATAACTATTATAATAAATAAATGTGTATAAAATGCATAATAATAAAAATTATTCAAATTTGGTTATCCAAACAATATTTTAATATGAATTAATTTGATATATACTTAAAAGTATATAATAATTAAAAAAACATTTTAATTTCCTATAAAATTATATAAAATATATATATTCAAAAATATAATTAAAGAAAAAATTACACATTATACGATCTGATCCATATTTATAGATTTATTCTAATAATA
Source organism: Pinus taeda (assembly GCA_000404065.3). Lineage (NCBI taxonomy): Eukaryota > Viridiplantae > Streptophyta > Pinopsida > Pinales > Pinaceae > Pinus > Pinus taeda. Next base: position 96,659 of record APFE030074720.1, read on the forward strand.
TAATATACACTTTTTGTAGAATACTCTCCCATGGGGTCGAGAACATCTAAAATTTTCTCAATTCTGGCATGTGCTTTATAAGTTTAAGGGGTGTAATTATATCTTTATTTATCATTTTAAAATTTAAAAGATTGTAATAAATTCATTGTAATGGTAGATAATAAATTTCAAAATTAGTGAAAAATATTAGTGATGGGAAGATTAACGTTTAAAATATATAATTTAATTAAAAAAAAGCTTTAATGAAAAAAAAAAACCCTTTTGCTATTGAAAAATTGAGGTCTGTGAGGATGATTGGCGGGAAAGAGACATGGAGGATAAAAAACGAAAAAAATGATAGGAAAAAAAAAACACAAAGCAACATTTGTTACCTATCGTAGCTTGCATTTTATAATATAATGTAAACTCTTTATCAAGTTGGAATGCTCTCCCAAGGGGTCGAGAAGGGTGTAACTATATCTTTATTTATTATTTTAACATCTAAAAGATTGCAATAAACTTATTGTAATTGTAAATAATAAATTTAAAAATTAGTCTAGAAGATTGTATTAAATTTATGGTAATTGTAAATAATAAATTTATTTTTTTTGAAAAATATTATCCATTTCAAGGTTAACGTCTTACTTATATAATTTTAATATAAAAAAAGTGTGTAAATTTATTGTATGACAATAATAAAATTTAAAAAGATAGTTGGGAAAAGATTATTGATTTAAAGATTAATGTTTAAATGTATGATTTTTATTTTATTTTTCTTATTATAAATAAAATTTTGATATAAGGAGATATTTAATAAGTGTTTTATTTTTATAAATTATTTTGGTGGTGTGTATCATATAATTAATAATAATTAATAATGATTTAATTTTTTCTTTATTAAGTAAAGTTACAAAAAATAAATATTTGTGTAAATGATTATATATTTAATGTACATTTATTATCATTAGTTGTGGTAAGACAAAAGGTTAGAATGATGTGATCACTAATTTGTATTATGCACTAAGTTTGATGGTTAATTTGTTGTCTATACGCCAATTAATTTAGATTGGTAAAAAATGTTGAATTTTGGTTTGATAGGTTTGTTATGGAGCATATTAGCAATGAATTTCTTATTGTTTTTATTGGTATTCTTGACTATAAAGACAAACTCTATACATTCTATGATTTTCCACCACCAACAATTGAAGCAAAGTTTGGCATGTGACTTGGACATGTGATTTTACAATGTATATAATTGATGGTGAAGTTCAATTTGATTAATGGGTTATAAGTGTTGCACCTCTTGGTGTTGTATGTAAAGGATGTGTTTTTGGTAAGCATCACGAGGCTTCATTTGAGGCTGGAGAGTCTCTTACAAAAAATATCCAACATAAACTTGTCCATAGTGATATATAGACAATGAACCAACCATCACTAGCATGTGAAAAATATATATATGACAGTCATTATTGATTTTTACATATATATTTGAATGTTTCTTGAATAAACAAGATTGTTTCTTTGAAAATTTCAAGGAATTTGAGGCTTTAGTTAAGAAGCAATTTGATCACTGTAACGCTCCCTAAATTCACCCAATTAATATTCACTATTTAGTATCTTTTTTTTAAAGAAATTGCTTGCCACAACAATTGGCTAAACCATTGATATCACTTGAAGATGAAACATCTCTTTTACCATCTCAATTTTATTTTTGTATCATGAATCATTATTTCATTTTTCATTTTAAAATCTTGCTTGTACCCCATGTTAGGACTGGATATGGTCTTTAGACTCTCTAGACTACTCCCCAACACTCATGTTCATTCGATACATTCTCTTTGCTAGGCTCAAGATCATGACCATGCTAGGTGAATGACCTAACACAAAATCCAAATATAACATATTTGTTAGTTATTATTTTTTAATTCAACATCTCTAACCACTATGGTGGCTTTGTAAAAATTATACTACTCCACACAAAACATCGACGATTTTAAGTTTATTATGGCTCCACCTCAAGCATTATATATATTGAGTTGTTAATGTTTTAACTGATTGTAATGTCTTCATGACACCTTGGCTCATACATGGAGGGTTACACTGTTCTTCATTCATGTGATGGGGCCACATGGTAGGACACTGCATGCCGAACCACAACCCAATTATTTGGCATTGCATTATATTCCCAAAACCAAGGAAGAAAATGTGGCATTCTATTATATGCCCAAAACCAAGGAAGCCATTGGTATGTGGATAGTGGATGCTCCGAGCATATGACTAGTGATAGGAGTAAATTATTGTCGCTGAGAGAAGACAAGACAAATTGTTAATTTTGGTAATGATGCCCCTAAAAAGATCATGGGAAAATGTATAATCAACCTGGTAAATGGAATATGCAAGGTCAAAATGTTCTCTTTATAGATGGACTTAGGAACATCCTGTTGTGTGTGAGTCAAATGTGTCACCAATGGTATGATGTTACCTTTCACTCCAAAGGATTTGTCTTAAAAACATCAAACACAGGGAAAGTACTGGTAAAGACTACAAGAACATCAAGTAATGTATACATACTAACTGAAGAAAATGAGACAATACTGTTTGGGGAAGTTTGATGAGAGTTGGTTAAGGGACAAAAGGTTGGGAGACTTGAAATTTGATCATATTATGAAGCTCAAAAAATAAGAAGCTGTAAGGGCCTTGCCAAAAAATTCTAAGCCAATCAATACAACTTGTAAATCATACCAAATCAGCAAGAAATTTTGAGTGCCCTTCAAAACTAAAGAAAAATCATCTACCATGCCTTTACAACTAATTCATAGAGATTGTAACCACCCCTCCCATATCTACCCACTTTCAATGACCTGGTAGGGTAAACATGAGCTGAGGGTTACTTTGACATGTCTCAATCGCTTAGATCACCTTAAGGAAATGGAGTTGATAGAGGAAACCTTACTAACCTTCCTTAGAGGCTACATGACCCCCAAGAGCTAAACAACCTCTTCAGGTGCCCAGGTCCTGAGTTAGACTATTTTTCATTGACCTAGGCTGCCAATCGCATGCATAAGCCTGCATCCATGTTACTATAGGCCTCCATTCATGTGCACAATCATATAAGATAGTGATTGTAGTCCCAATTTCTCAGTTCTAGGCCTTCAACAACGAGATATGTGAAACCTTTTCAAGGCTAGACTCCAAATCACTTCCCAAAACTTGATGAGACTTTCCAAAAACATAAATGACACAAGGAAAAAGGCTGTAAAACAAAAATTAATCAAGGAATTGACCAAACCAGACCTAACCATGACAGTCATTTCATCAAACACATGGCGAGCATGAAATCTACAGGTCATGAATGCATATCTGAACATAGAGATTTCAAACTTATCTAAATCAAGAAGGTCTAATGCCCTCTCACAACAACTACAATAAAATCTATGAGGTCATGCATTCAATAACCATTAATTTACCAATCAAAACATGATAAGAGACATAACTAGAATCTGCCATAAAACCATGCTTATAACCAACATATAACCGTATAAATAGCAATGATAGAAAAACCATCAAAGACACATATTAACAAGTACATTTAATCATAAAATACAAATGAAAATTAGCTCTTATTAACATAGGAAAAATACAACCAAGTCAGTGATTTCCACGTACCACCCGACCATAGATTGGGTTGAACCAAATCTCTCTTTCAACCAATCACCCTTGTGTTATATTCCAAGCACGAATGTTGGATCTCATGGGATAAACTAATACATAACAACCAAGGGAATTAAGAGGTTAAACCACCTCCACCCTCACACTTCCCTGATCTCATCTAAACTGGTCCCATGATAACAAAACCAAACTGAGCTTGGATGCCTTAGAATTCCATCACCATCCCTTAAGGAAATTTTCTATGTCCACCCACCTGTTGAGGGCTTCCTGGAGAAAACCATCTCCACACCAAACCCTTGGGATTTTCCTGAGAACACCCCACCTAGATCCAAAACCTTTCGACAATCCAAAGCTCAACCAGGAATGAATCCCATTACACCATGGCTATCTGAAAATGGAAAGGAAATTCTAAAACCACTGCTAAACCAGGAAAAACCCATTCCAATGACAACAAATGAACCAAATACACACATGCATGTACCATGCATGCCCAAATCCAACTAGAAAATCATACATGCAACCTGTTACCTGCAAGTATTCTTGTTGAAGCTGCTTGATCCAACTCTTCCTTGCTTGATCCTTGCTTTCCTTTGCTTTCTTGTCCTTGATTTTCTTCCTTGATTGCTTTCTCCTCTTGATGCTATTCTCCTCTCTGAATCTGATTCCAAAACTCAACTGACAAAAGGCCCCAAACTAATGCTTTGATGCCTTTATAATATTAGTGCCTCTAATTTCTTCATTTTTCCTCTATTTTTCTTTAATTTCCTCCTCACATGCAACCCGCAACCTTTCACATTCCTTTTCTCCTACTTTCCTTTATTTTCATGAATAAAATGCCAATAATGCCTATTTTCCTTTTCAAAGCCTTTGCCAATTTCCCCTTAGTCATAATAAATTGAAATGAACACCCACTAGGATGTTTTTCCTAACATTCAACTTGGAATACGTGTCCCATGACCTTGGTCGTATTTTTCCTTTATTAACGTTATTGCATGAATTTTCAAACTGGGGTTGTTGAAAAGATTTATGTGGCCCCTCAAGAACTGAGACCCCAAATGGTGAGATTTTTTTTATTTTTTTTGATTAATGATGATTATACTAGGCTTATGTGGGTTGCATTTTTAAGCGAGAATTCTGAAGTGTTTGGAAAGTTTCTTCGAAGCTCTAGTTGAAAATAAAACTAATTGTAAAATAAATTGTCTAATGTCAAACTAGGGTGGGGATTTTACTTCAAATGAGTTTGATAATTTTTGTGAATAACATGGCATAAAAAGACAATTCACAATTGAAAACACTCCACAACAAAATTGTGTGGTTAAGATAAAAATAAATCAGTTCAACAAATGACAAGAGAAATGTTGGATGAAAGAAATATTCCAAATATTTTTTGCATTGAAGCTATTCGTACAACAACCCATATTTGAAACAAAAGAAACCTTAGGTCTAACAATGACGAGAGCCCCTAGGAATTGTGGATGGAAAACCATCCTCAATAAAGCACTTCAAATTCTTTGGGAGGAAGTGTTACATAAAAAATAATGATGGAAATCTTGGTAAGTTTGATGCAAGAGCTAATGAAAGGATATTTTTATGATGTTCAACTAAAATAAAAGGCTACATATGTTACAATAAAATATTATGCAAAATACTTGACAACATTGATGTGAAGATGGATGAGGAGTTACCTCTCAAAAGTAAGTAGCCAAGAATTTATCAACCCACCTGATCAAACCAACAATGAAGATGATGTTGAACAACTTGAATAATAAAGAGAAGAAGAAGAAGAAGAAGAGGTAGAGTGCACTCACTCAAAAACCCCCTCAAGGTATGTACAAAAGCATTACCCTATGAATCAAATCTTTGGTAATAAGGAAGCATGAGTTCAAACAAGAAGAAATCTAATAAATACCCCTAGTCAAGCACATATTGCTATGTTGTCCATGATTGAGCCAAATACTTTTTTCTAGGCAAGCCAAGTAAGCATTGGATAACAAATACAAATAATGAACTAGATCAGGTTGAAAATATTTAAACTTGGGAATCAAATCTAAGACAGTTAAAATAAACTGTCATTAGCAAAAAATGTGTCCTTAGGAACAAATTATATGAGGATAGAACAAGTCGTGAGAAATAACGCCAAATTAGTATGCAAATGCTATGCTCAAGTTGAAGGAATAGATTTTGAGGAAACATTTTCATTGTAGAAAGATTAGAGGCAATAAGAATGCTTTTAGCATTTTCATGTCACACAAATTCCAAAGTTTATTATATGGATGTATGATCAACATTATTGAATGGAGAGCTTGAAGAAGAGATTTATATAGAACATCTTGAAGGTTTTCAGCTGTGAGATAATCACGAGGAAGTGTGCAGGCTTAAAAAGGTATTGTATGGGCTAAAGAAAGAAACCATGGCATGGTATTCAAGATTATACAAAAACCTACAACAATAAGGCTTCAAAATAGGGACAATTGATAGAATTTTGTATATCAAATATGAAAATGATAATCTCTTAATTATTATTGTTTATGTTGATGACATCATTTTTGTTAATGATGAAGATTTACTCATCCAAAAATTTGTAGTTGGTATGAAAACTGAATTGAGATGTCTATGCTTGGGGAACTCTCATTTTTCCTTGGCTTACATATTATACAATCGACAAAAGATATATTCATTTCCCAAGGAAAGTACCCCAAAGAAATGTTAAAGAAGTTTGGGATAGAAGAAATTTCTCTTGTTAGACTCAATAGAGATGACAAGTCACTACAAGTAAATCAAACAATGTTCAGATCAATAATTGGAAACATATTGTATCTAAAAACGTCAAGGCTAGACATTATGCAAGTTATTGGTGTAGTTTCAACGTACCAATAAACCCTAAAATAAAGTAATCTCTTAGCTTCCAAGATGATTTTCATGTATTTAAGAGCCACAATGGACTCTGGTCTATGGTATCCAAAGAGACAAAACTTATATTGCATTGCATACACAAATTATGATTGGGGTAGAAGTGTAGATGATAGGAAAATCACAAGTGGTGGTGCTTTCTTCCTAGGGAATTGTTTGGTGGCTTGGTTGAGGAAAAAGTAAACTTCTATCTCACTTTCTATTATTAAACCTAGGTTCATAGCAACTGCAACAAGTTGCATTCAAATTTTGTGGATGAAGAAAATATTACATGACATCAATGTAACTTATGATGAACCCACTCCGATTATACGTGACAACACAAGTGTTATTAGTATATCCAATGATCTTGTTCTTCAATAAAAAACCAAGCATATCCCCATAAAATACCATTTTCTTAGAGAAAAAGTGGCTTATTAGATTGTGAGGTTGGAGTACATATACAAAAAAGAATAAGTTGTTTATATCTTCACAAGCCTCTTACCTGAAGACCTTTTGAGTATTTAAGGAAAAAGTTGGGAGTGATGTCTCAATCATTTGTTCACTAGTGTTATTCACCAACAAATCCAGAAGCTACCCAAATATGTCCAAGTATAGTTTTATGGTTAGAGAGAAGAAAATAGATGAAGCTCAAGGGAGATTTAATATCTGTAGGAGTAGCACAAGTTTACAGGGACTCGGGAGTAGAGTGCAATCCAAGGACCATGAAATGAAAATTTTGCATTGGTATTAGTTGATTTAAGTTGGCGGCTCATGCTGGTCAAAGGGGGAGGATGATCAACGACAAAACTTAAAATCCAACAACCTATTATATCGAGGGTTATAACTAAAATCCCCTTAGGGGGGGAATGGTCAAAGGGGAAGTAGCTAAATCCCTTTTCCATTGATGTCAAAGGGGTAGGATAATTAAGCATTGGCACATCAAAGCCAATAGGAGAATAAAAGGACACTCACACTTCACATGAAAAGGACACCCCAAAGCCAAGATGATAATGACAATACATTGGAACCTCACATGCAAAGGGGGAGAGTGAGAAAACACTAGTAGTTTCTTTAGCCTGATAAGGGGAATCAAGCCTAAAATCCATTAATGACAAACAATGTCAGGTGGTGTTGCGATCAACATCAAAAGGGGAATTCATTGAGTATGTTGGTATTTGTTGTTATTGACGCTAAGTTCAGCCATTGATGTCAAGTTTAGGGGGAGCTTATGATCACTTGGTTGTTTTATAAGTAGCCTATCTTTAAGGCCATTTTGTTTGTAGGTAATTTGTTCAAAATCACATGAATTTATTTTTGGTTGGATATCCCTCTCAATGAGTTGTCCTGTGGTATATGGAACGTAGCTTAACTCCCAAAGAATGAAGAGAAACTTGAGTTTGAAGCGATGGAATCTAGGTATGGTTTTGATGGGTCAAGTGGATCCGAGATGACATGGCAAGGTGACTTGGTAGATATATGTGGGAGAAAATTACATGGCACACTAAGGTGAGGACCCGTGGTAGGTGGATTTGTCCTTTCTAGGTGGCCAAGAGTCCCTTTTTTGAGTGACACATGGAAATAATGTTGTAGTGATGTGGCATGATTAATGGTAGAGAGAGGATATGGCAAGTTCGGTTGGTTGGAACAGATGCAATGGAAGCTAAGAAGTGGTACCACGTTGCATGGCTACACATGACAAAAAACTTCAGACCCCGCCCCCCCCACCCCGCCCCCATCCCTCCGATGTTAAAATTTGGAAAGGCGGGGGGGGGGTTATGTCTCTGTTGTTATACATGATCAATGCACGAGAGCACTTGGTGTGCTCTAAAATGGCGAGGGTCGTTTAAAATGCATATATGACAAATTACAGACATCCCCTTGTTAAATTTTAGATAATCAAGGGTTAAGGACCAGAGGTGACCTCTCCGTTTTCCATTCTGATCAAATCATGGGGCACGTGGTGTGAAATTGTGCCTATTAATTGCACATATGAAAAAAGTCAGAACCCCCTCCGCCCCTTGTTAAAATTTGGATAGTCGAGGAGCCTTGATGTGACCTCTCAACCATCCTTTTTGAATAGACTATTGGGTGTGATTCAGAAAGTGGTGGATATTTAACAATTTTGGCATTTGGTTTTTTGGATGTCGAGGGCTAAGGGATTAAGCACTTGGTCTTAGCTCACAGTCATTGCACTAGAAAGCTAAAAGTAATGGGTTATGACCAAAATTTGGCATTCGAGCATCGAAAATTTAGTTAATGGATTAAAGTCCATGTTAGGAGTAATTCTGTTGTGGTAGCATCTATAAAAGGAAAATAAACAACATGATAAAATAATATTTTCATGAAAATCAATGAAAATAGCTACTATGGAATTGAAGAACAATGGAGTTAGTGAGGAATGATGAGAGGGAGTTGCATTTCTACAAAATAAATGGAAACTGAATGCTAAGTTGAAGAGATCCAAGTGATAACAAGGATAGGTGTGTTTTGCAAAGTATTGTGTGTGTAGACAATTAAGATGTGGAGTTGATATGCATTTTAAGAGTATAGATATGAAGCATTAAACATGTAATTGCATAAAATAACTTTGATTGAAGAGAAGATCAACGAGGGAGATGTCGTACTTGTTAAAAACCTTAATTGCACCAGAGAATAAGAGAAAGATAGGTAGTTGCAGAGCAAGGAGATGCATATATGAGATTTAACAACTGTGTCAGTGATATTTTTAATTATAAAACTTCAAATATGAGTTTGAAAATTGATGAAAGAGGGATCTAATAGGCTGAGTAAGTAGGTACATGTAGATAATGGGGGTTGGAGTCTCCTTTAGGTTGCTGCATTGCAAAGATCATGGAGTTGATGTTTCTAGGAAGTGGGTGCTTGCAAAGAAAAGGGGGTTGGAGCCTCTTGTAAGTTGGTGCCTACATAATTTGATGTAATTTGTATTTAGTGCTACATTTACACCATAATAAAAAAGAATTTGTGATTTTCTCTCATATGGTTTTCCACGTAAAAATATTGTGTTCAAAATTAATGTGACTGGTGCATTGTTGCATTGTTGAATGCATTTATTTGACTAAATCTTTTTAAAAGTTTTAAAAACTAATTCACCCCATCTTAGTATTTTCTCGGCTTCCAATAATAATTTGCATGTATACCTATTGATGCTAGTTAAAATTCAGCTTCTTTATGGTGAATTTTGTTTTTAGGTAAGGAACATCATCGTATCCTCTTATCTTTATCAACATTATTAGATATGCAATTTTTCTAAGTCAATATTGGTTTAGATTTTCCTAAAGATTCATATGTACCTCTATATCTAGATCTATCCCTTGGGACCAGTTTTAATCCTCTTGGGACCAACCTCTTATAGATAAAATATCCTTTCCATAGCCTCCATGGACTTTCTCCTCATTTCCTATGTTAATAAGGATGCAACTACATCCTCAAAATTTAATGTAGATTGAGTGGTAGTACTAATTGCTACAACCAAATTATCCCAACAATTGAGTAGACAACATATCAAGGTAATACACTTATCTTCTTCCTCCATCTTGTTATCGACAGAGGCAAGTCGACTTACCAGAGTATTAAAGGCATTTAGATGCTTCATCATATTCACCATTTTCCATTTTAAGATGAAACAACTTAGTTTGAATGACAATTGGTTTAGAATCAACTTTGACTAGAATGCAAATCTCTTAAATTTCCCCTCAAATTCTTTGTAGTGTTTCCTCTAGCAATATTCAATGAAAATGAATGCGAGAGGAAAATTTTAATCATACTTTTGACCTTTGCTTCAAGCTTTTGTCAAACATCTTTTGACATACTAATAATTTAGTACTTGGATCTAGAATAATCCACTATTCTCTATATACACAAAGATCTTTCTTCTTTAGTTTCCCTGACTTAAAGCTTTGACCATTAAAATTATCAATTTCTAATCTTGAATTGCTTGCTCTTTTTTAACACAAGATTCACTATGCAAAAATCCCCATCAAGCATAAGTTTCTTGCAAACATAATATATCTTTTCTCTTCATAAAATGATTTAAGTCCTAATAATAAATACATACCACTAAAACTAATAACTTCAATGTAATACCGCTTGAAAAGTTAAATAAACATGTATAATAAAACACTTCTAATAAAATATAAAAACTTAATAATAATTTCCACATTTATAATACACAAATATTTAATCTAGAAACTCTTAACTAAAAAACCAACCAAGTTGATAGGCACGCCTTTCTTTTTCTTCTTATATTAACTTCATTGTTCACCATATATTATATAGGTATTTTGTGGCATGCAAAATAAAATAGTGATCTCTTTAAAGCAAATTAGATATTAATTTATAATGGATTGAAGAGCCATTTATTCTCTCTTATTGATTTATAGCGGGTTGAAGTACCATTTTCTCTCCTATTTTAATTAACTACCTCAATACAAAATTATTCCCTAGTGATGGTTCTTAAAAGAAACAAAAGTGAGCATGCTGATTCGAAATTGAAGTTTAACATAAGGTCTCATTTTCCCTGGCTATTAAATAGCCTAGGCAAGCTCACTTACCCATTGTTTTTTTATTTTATTTTATTTATTATTTATTTCACTAAATAAATAAATCATTTATATACCATGATTTTTAGCTTTAAGTCTTACTAACTCCCGCCTTATGTCTTAGAATTTTTAAAAAATCTCAATGTTCCAAGTCATTGTTTCTTCATATCATTTCCTTTCTCACACAACCTACAATCCAACTTTTTCCTTTTTCACACAACCTACTAGACAACATTTTATAAATTGAACATATTCCGAAACTGAGTGGATTTGTCATATTCGCATAATGAGTTTTTAAGCTTTGAAATTTGTATACAGTAATAATTAAACCCAAGACAAAAAAAAATAAAATCATCAATCATAAATTAGGGAATAAAATATATTTGACATTGTACACCCTTCCTAAAATATACATTTCACACAATTTGCAAGCCAACTTTTTTCAATTATGAGGCTTTGTGGGTTCAACATATTCTCATGATGAGTTCTATGTTTTGAAATTTTTGTCAAATAGTTATTAAATTTACAGTAAAAAAGAATATGAAAATCAAACACTTGAAAATGAAAGAAATAAATAGTACATTAAGGAAGGACATATGGCAAATTCTCACCCAAATACAAGAATGTATGGATAAGGTTTTGCATATAGATTAAAATATACAAACAATTTGAGATAATTAATGTTTATTTTATAATAAATTAAATTTATTTAAGCAATTTTTTATTAATTTATATGTTTGTTTTATTTGGGAAGATAATTTCACAATTTTGATTTAATATTAGTAATTATTAAATAAATGAGAGATTTTAATTGTGCCATCTCTACTCTTAAAATTGTTATATTAATTTATTATAGTTTTTTTCCACATGTAATATTGATAAGCTATAATATTGATCTATGCTATTGTAACAAAGCCTATTTATAGTTTAAAAAATCTCCATGGTAAAGTAGAGATGAGCCTCCATGATTAAAAATATGTTATATGTTATATGTACAAATTAATATTTATCATGCATAGTAGAGTTATAATTTAATTATTTTTATAATTTTTTAATTTTAGCAAGTTGAATGTAGAATGAAATCAATATTTTGATGATTATTATGAATTGATATTTATCAATATTTACAACCATATAATTTATGATGATGATGATGATGATGATGGTTAACGTCCACTGAGACCAAACAACGATCTATCGGACCTAAATAAACAAATTATTTATTTTGATTTAAGATTTTATTCCTATGCTCAAAAAAGTTGGAGAGAAGCCTCCCAATTTCACTATAATTTTGACATTGTAAAAGGCTAGGAAGGTCAGTATTGTAACAAAGATTGTGAAACTGAGATCTAATGTGGTTGTACTTAGGGCACTCTAAGAGGAAGTGGTTTTCATCCTCGATGCTCTTATTCTCACATATATGGCAGATCCTTTCCACCCATGGAGTTTTAGGAACTGCTCATTGACCTTTTTCACTATGGAGCTCATGAGAATTCGTTCTAATCTTTGCTATATTAATTTTCTTCTTTGAAATAGAGAGATACTTTTGATCTTCTAGGGTGGGTTGATGACCTTCTTATAATAACTTAATTGTCTTTTAGTCGCTAAATCTTTCTCACACCACAATTTTTCTTTGAACTTAGAAGTAACAATATCTTTAATGTTATTTATGTTTTGCAATGCATCATTCTCATTGATCTCGAATGGTTTAACCAGGCTCTTGTGTCTTTATGCCACCCTCGATTGAGCCTTAAGTGGTTTTGGCTGGAATTTAAAGCTAGCTTAGGAAGTCTATGATCTTCTATATCGTATATAACTGCACTAATTAAATTATAAAGATAATTTATTTTATTTAATGAATTAAATAATCAAATTCTAATCATTAAAAAAACACTCAAAATTCTTGGGAGTTGTATTTAGTGGGACTTTTTGGACATTCGGGTGCCTTAATTTGGTGGAAAAATTTGAGATGAAACCTTGATTTGTATTATTTACACTGGTTTCATGATTGTATGTATGGATTCAACACCCTGAAAAATCCCAAATCACTTCCATTGTACAATCAAGCTTGTGATTTCAATAAATTCTGCCTTGTTCATAGAAAAATTAAATCTGAAAACTCTTATAAATTACATGCGGTCACTTTAATCACACTAAAAACCACTCAAAACTCTTGTAAATTACGTGCTGGTGACCTTCCCTTGTAGAAGTAGAATAATATACCATAATGTAAAAGTGGTTTTGAAATCTACATATCTACATCTCTTGGATATACGAACACACATTTGCAGTAATTATCCTTTTATATATAGTCAATAATGTTCAGCGTCTACTGTACGTTCACGGTTCAAACGACGAAGCCGTCGCAATAAAATAACAATAAGCTATGTAGGTCATTTAAAAAGTTCCTTTCCCCAATGAAATGGAAGCGTAGTTGCCTACGAATATTACATGGTTTCTTCAAAACTTAATTACAGTACAATACTTTACAATGCACGTGCGCTCGTCACCCAGAATAAGATTTTGTTTTGTTTTTTATTAATATCTTTTCCCTATCTCACAGAGCAATGGAATTGGCAAACAATGATCGACTCTCTTTTTCACCCAACAATGCAATTGTTAGCGGTGGTATTGATAACTATGATTGATTCAATACAACTTGTCAACAATTAATGTATATCATAATATAAAATGAATAACTGAAAAGTTGAAACCATAATATATATATTGTTTATGTTATTATCTAATCATTTTTCATTCATTAAAATAATAATTAAAATAACAATGGCCATGTCAATACCCAGTTATTTTTCCTCCATTCAATTCCACTCCTCCATTCAATTCCACTCTCAAGTAATTCCACTCTCAAGTAGGGAGAAAATTCAACAACTTGTATCATTTTTTGACGATCTTTTCCAATAATAGGAGGTTTATAATGGACTAATGAGATTTTAGGAAGGGTCATAACCGTCCATCCTAGTGTCATAATCATTTTGAGTTTAGTATAGTTTAGTTAAGTTTTATTTTATAAGTTTTTTATGGAATTTATTTAATAGTTTAAGAATGTTGGGAAGAGTACAGTGTTCCATATTTTTTATTCTTTAACATGGTATAACAGTTTAATTTGTATAAAATTATTTGAGAGAGCAACAAAGAACATGAGTTAGGATTTGTGAAATAAGTCACGACAAAAAAAATGAAAGAATTTAGAGGCTATAAGATTTAGGTTTCTTTTCTTTTTCTTCTAGTTTTTTGAACCTTAATCTACTACAACATAAAATAAGAATAAAATTTCATGTCTTCAAAACTCCAATATCTAAAAATATCATAAATGTTTTCATCATTCTTTCTTTAACACTTTTTAATGAATTATGCAGGCCTGATTTTATTAGAGGCTGTTTCCATAAAACTTTACAATTTCAATTCAAAGGCCACATTACCAGATTCCAGTAAAACCAATTTGGAAAAAGTAATTTGTTCACCATTATCTTAATGGAGGACAGTTTCTTTTGGCATTTATGTTTTATCTCTAAGTTTTATTTGGGTAAATATTGCATTTTATTGTGGTTTATTGTAATTATCATTTTTATTCCATTATTTATAATGGAATATTCTTAAAATCTGATATATATATATAAACAATAATTATTTTTATTTTCATAGTAGCTTTTTAAATATTTTTGAAATTTTACTAATAAAAACAAAATCAATTATTTAACTTAATTTATCCATCATAATTTTCAAATATTTTGAAATTTACAATCAAATTAAATTCAACGCACAAAAACGAATTATATAGATCTCCCAAATTATTGATTGGGCCTGACTATTTCAATCAAATTAAATTCAACATGCTAAAACGAATTCTATACATCTCCCCAATTATTGATGGGAACCTGAGTATATTCGCCTTAGGTGCTTATTGAGTGCACTCACTCTGAGGGCTACTGTAATAATGCATTTTTGTGGAATGTATCGATCCATCTTTCAGTGTATATATACTATTTACAAGATATTTTGTGGAATGTCTAATCTTGTAAATAGTATATATACACTGAAAGATTGATCGATACATTCCACTCATGAAGTCAACCCTGTTGGTAATGTTGTTTATATCCATGGAAGTGCTGTGTCGGCAATATTTATATCCATGGAAGTGAATTTATAGGCCGAGTCTGTATCATGTGCAATGCTTTCCACTCTGTACAGTGGATTGGGTCTAGGTTTTCATCAAATATTAAAAATATGCTTTACATTTAGTGCATGCCACTTAAGCTCCATCATACTTTATCATTATATAATTGGGAGTTTGAAGTCGTCTGAATTTGAAACCGCATACATTTCTAAATTATTTGCAGCTTGCGTATCCACTGAATTCAGCTTATCCAGTGACAGAGAGTCTTCCGAAGTAAATGAATAATAAATTCAACGACCCACTCAGCAAATGCTTTTCCTTGCTCTATTTAAGATTAATAGATACCATACATACGACATCACAAAGCCCAATTCAATAAACAGCTGCTTCTGTGCTGTGCTCAGTGTGTTGATTGATATTTTTCTGGTTAGGAGCTTATAGCAATGGAGAATACAATGAGAGCATCCGCATCTTTATCTGTGGTAGTTATTGCAGTACTATTGGGCATGGTGCAGCATCGTGTTGAAGGTGCCAGCGGGCAGCTTGTGTACGATTTTTACAGATATAGTTGTCCGTTTGTTGAGAATATGGTGTCAAACGTCGTTCGGTCCGCTGTCCAGAACGATACCCGAATGGCAGCTTCACTGCTCCGTCTCCATTTCCACGACTGTATCGTTAATGTAAGTCTACAATGTTTTGTTATCCTTAGTTGTTGCTGAGTAGCTGTAATAGGCAAATACTCATGCTCACAGTGTAGAATTGTTCTTATTTTTCCCTTCAAATTCCTTGCTCGTAGTGTAGAATTGTTCTTATTTTTCCCTTCAAATTCCTTGCTCATAGTGTAGAATTGTTCTTAGTTTTCGATGCTTCGAAACACCACGATCTGTTTTCTTTAATCAGTAAATTGGGTCACAGCTGGAGACTGGAACTGAAATTAATTCATAGTTACCAGGTTCCAATTTGAATATGGGATAAAGAAATACGAAAAAAATAGATAGTATATATTAAAATATTTCATAATCTAGAAATAATCTGACTAAGGATGACTCTTATTTAGATTTAATATTTTTCAATTCGAAAAAAATTAACCAGTATATATCAGAATCTTTCATAATCTACAAATAATCTGACTAAGGTTAAATTAACCAGTATATATCAGAATGTTTCATAATCTACAAATAATCTGACTAAGGTTGACTCTTATTTTGGGTTGCCATGGTGACTGCTACCACTCTCTGGGTTGTGATGAATATAAGCAGCAATTTATTAAATGTTCTTTTATGGGGTGACCCTAAAACTCTTAAATCACTTTTATTTCTTATCCTCATTTTTGAAGAGTAATAATTAGGTATCAGATTTAATTCGAAAATCGAAAAAAATTAGCTAGTGTATATCAAAATATTTCACAATCTACAAATAATCTGACTAAAGTTTACTCTTATTTTGGGTTGCCATGCTGACTTCTACCACTATCGGGGTTGTCATGAATATAAGTAGCAATTTATTAATGTTCTAAAATTTTTATTAAAATTTAAATTTTTTATTTTCACTTTTTGAGGATTAATAATTAGGCCTTAGAAATTGATAGTTATTTTTTAGAAGTAATAATTAGGTATTCGAAATTTGAGGAATAGTACAAGATTTGAATCTAAGACTTGAAATTTCATCCCATGACCATTTCTAATTGAATTACTCCAAGCAAACAATAATAGAATATTATTATCATAACTAATATATAACTAATAATTTAAAATTTATTTTATTTTGGTCTCATCTTTGTATCATTTTATATTTATTTCAACCAATTTAAAGATTATTTTAATTTGACCTATTTTTGTATTTGTGTGTTATTTTCTATTTATTTATTTTTTAGGTTGTGTTCTCTTTGTTTGATGATTCCTTGCTCATGTTTTTTTTCACCTCTTAAATTTATTTTTAGTTTTGCAATTAGAGGCGCATTTTACAGCCCAATATGAAGGGGATGTGTAAGTTTATCCCTTGACCAGTAAATAAAAATAGAAAAAAATAATGTTTGCCCTAAACAAGAATGAAAATAACCCTATAGATAAAAAAAAAAAATTACAATACAATTATTTCATGTCTTTAATAGTTCTTTGATCATATAGGTTGAATTTGAATGGTTCATAATTTTACCTTCAACAAAAAAATTTACCACATTAAAATTCCAAATTAGTTAAAATTTTAAACATTTTACTCCACTCCCATTTCTTAAATCAAAGTAAGAAGTTAATTCAACCCAAATAATTTTTTGATATTTCTTTTAATTAAATATTTGTAAATTAAATGTTTAAAAGGAAATTAATATCCTATGGATATATTAAAATGCCTAAAGATAAATATTTTGACCTCAAAATTCTAATATTTGAAAATTTTGTTATTATGCCATTTTTTTTAATCTAATATTAATATTGAAAGATTAATATTATTATTAAATTTAACAACTTTGGATTAATACAATATTAAATTTAACATATTATAGTATATATTAATATATGTGGGCCTAATGGTTAAGAGCATGTGTTTCCTCCTAAAAGTTCACAAGCTCAAAATCAGAGGGGGCAGAGTATGTATGCCCTTGTCGCTGCAGGGAGGTGGATCCCTTATCTCACAAACAAGGGGGTCTCATACACCAATGGCTTGGCTGTGACTTTAAAATTGAATAATAATAATAATATTAACTCTAGATATATATGAGAGGGAAGAAAAAGGACATAGAGTGATAGAGGTAGGGAGCCAAAATGAGAGAGAGGATGAGAGAGGGGAATTGAGAGAGAGGAGGAGAGAGGGAAAGATAGGTAGATGGAGTTGGAAGGAGAAAGAGGGATAGAAGAAGAAAGACATGGTGAGATCAAATCCTTGGAGGTGCAAACTTTCTCTTTGGAGTGTAGAATTTGAATGTAGAATTTGTAACAGATTGTTTGACTGTGATATTACATTGCAGATTTAAAAAATTAATGGAGTATGTGACTGTAACATCAAATTGTAATATTACATCGCAGAGAATACCAAGAGTTAACTCAGTTTGAGTTCCTCTGGCTAAATACCTCACCAATAGAAAAATAAAAAAATCAAAACCTTTGATATTTTTGGTTAAATCTTGCTAATTTGACAAACAAGTCTACCAAAATTTTCCTTTCAATGTAACAGCCAACGAAAACATAACATTGTAAATTTAAAAAATCCTGTGTTTTTCCAAATCACTTGATTATTGTAACTGGGTTGTACAGGGATGCGACGCTTCAGTGTTGCTTGATGATACGGATACCATTACAGGAGAGAAGAGTGCTCTTCCGAATCTCAATTCAGCCAGAGGGTTTGAGGTCATCGACGCTATCAAGACAGCCCTCGAGAATTCTTGCAACGCCACAGTTTCTTGCGCAGATATTCTCACTCTTGCAGCGCGGGATTCAGTATACCTTGTAATATATACATATATATATATTTTGCATTTTCCATATAAAGTTCATGTCCTCCAACAACATTCTCATTGAATTAATCTGATCAACCAACTGAAATATACTTACTGCGTATATACTGTGTGTTTATACAAGAGCGGTGGTCCTTACTGGCAGGTGCAACTGGGGAGAAGAGATGGCACCACTGCCAGCAAAAGTGCTGCAAACGCTAACATCCCTTCTCCTATTGAGTCGCTTGATTCACTCATATCCAAATTCCAAGGTGTTGGGCTTTCTGTTCGAGATCTTGTAGTACTCTCAGGTACAATTAACACTTAATTTACATATTCTAAATGATTAGATAGTCATTTTTATTGAAATTGCATTATTTTTCAAATTTAGAGTTCCTAATTATTAAGTGTGGGTCATAATTAAGATTTAAAATAGATATCTAAATTTTGATGATAATGAACCATACTCAATAGTTCGCTTCAATTTGAAATGTGATTTACCTAAAAATTATCTTGAAAAAATATTTAGAAAATGTTAAATTATAAAAGTGAAATTATGTAACTTTCAGGGGCTCACACCATCGGGCGTGCCCACTGTGGCACTTTCAGCTCACGCCTCTTCAATTTCAGCGCCTCCAACGGTCCGGACCCAACAATCCAGCCATCTCTACTCCAAAACCTACAAAGCATGTGTCCAAATGGAAACAGTGATCCAAATACATTGGCTCCCCTTGATGCTGTGACCAAAGACTGGTTCGATAATGTGTATTTCAAAAATCTTCAGAACAATATGGGGCTTCTCCAATCGGATCAGGTTCTCTTCTCCACTGCAAATGCATCCACTGCCTTTTTTGTGAATTACTACAGCAGCTTTCCATATGCCTTCACCAGAGACTTTCCCACTTCTATGGTGATGATGGCCAGCATAGGTGTGCATACTGGATCAGATGGACAAATCAGGAAAAATTGTAGGTTTGTCAACTGATTCAATTGGAAGCAATTGGAAGAATAGATATTTTCCAGAGTTAAAGTGGTGGAGTTGAATAGCAGGATAAAGTAGAAGAAGGTGATAAAATGTAATATTTTAGGTTAACCCTAAGTGACTTTCAAAATGTTATGTTCATAACGTGAGAAGGTGGTGCTGTATCTGGAAGATTTCGCTTAGTTGTAAGAAGAATGTTAGATGTAGATAAAGTTAAAAAGGATGATTTCGAAGAATGTAGATGTAGATAAAGTTAAAAAATATGCTAGTGTAAAAAGATGGTTAAGATAATATGATGTATGCTGAGAATGTAATTTAAAAAAATGAGAAGTTTGTTTTGTTTTTTTAATTAGGGTTTTGTTTAATTTAATTTAAATAAAAGATAAATTATATTGAATGGTTTGAAACTGGTAAACACAAATTTTATTGTGATTTTTATCTAAAGAAGTAATTTATAAAAATATGGATTACA